>JANHZT010003404.1:141612-151703 GCA_032468215.1 Stegonotus admiraltiensis | reverse complement strand
AGAATAGAATAGAATAGAATAGATGTTTTTTATTGGCCAAGTGTGATTGGACACATAAGGAATTTGACTTGGTGCATATGCTCTCAAGCGTACATAAAAGAAAAGATACGTTCATCAAGAATCATAAGGTACAACACTTAATAATAGTCACAGAGTACAAATAAGCAATCAGGAAACAGTATCAATATAAATCAATATAAATATCAATATAAAGTACTTAGATGAGGGAATAGAAGGGGAACTTACCAAATTTGCGGATGATACTAAACTGGCAGGAATAGCTAACACCCTAGATGATAGGCTCAAGATCCAGATGGATCTTGACAGACTGGAACACTGGGCCCTAACTAACAAAATTAAATTTAATATAGAAAAAAGTAAAGTTTTACACTTAGGCAAGAAAAACCAAAAGCACACATATAGATTGGGTGAAACCAGGCTTAATAACAGTAACTGTGAGAGAGATTTTGGACCAATTAAATATGAGCCAAAGTGTGCGGCGGCAGCCAGAAAAGCCAATGCGATCCTAAATTGCATTAATAGAGGGATACAATCAAGATCAAGGGAGGAACTGATGCCACTCTATAAAGTCTTAGTAAAACCACACCTAGAATACTGCATCCAGTTTTGATCACCACACTATAAAAAAGATGTTGAGACTCTAGAAAAGTGCAGAGAAGAGCAACCAAAATGATTAGGGAACTGGAGGCTAAAACATACGATGAACGGTTGCAGGAACTGGGCATGGCTAGTCTAGTGAAGAGAAGGACATGATAGCAGTGTTCCAATATTTGACGGGCTGCCACAGAGGAGGGGGTCAAGCTGTTTTCCAAAGCACCTGAAGGCCTGACAAGGAATAATGGATGGAAACTGAACAAGGAGAGATTTAACGTGGAAATAAGGAGAAAATTTCTGACAGTGAGAATAATCAACCATGGAACAGCTTGCCTTCAGAAGTTGTGGGAGCTTCATCACTGGAAGCTTTTAAGAAGAGTTGGACTGCCATCTGTCAAAAATGGTGTAGGGTCTGCTTTGGCGGAGGGTTGGACTAGGTGACCTACAAGGTCCCTTCCAACTCTGTTAATCTGTATCTGTATCAGTTACTTCTTTACTCTAAAAGCAATAGCTTATTTCCTTCATGAATGAATGGAGAGTGGAAATTTGAGAAAGAACCAATTTGACATATATTTGGATATCAAAGATTTTTCTTTTTAAAAAAAAAACTTCCTACACCATTTCTCTACCATGAACAGGATGCAAGAAAGAATTGTGAGATTGCTTAAAGTTTGCTTGTTTTGCTGCAGGATTTATAAGTGATTACTTCTCACTGGGCCAGCAGTGTGGACCGTGCAGAAGCGAAGTGAAGAGCTGGCCCAGTGAAAAGTAATAGCTGCAGAATTTGTTGCTGATATCAATTGTAGTTTTTTGAGAAACCAGGTGGAAGGAACAAAATATACTGGGCAGAACCTCAGTTTTAGGACTTTGAAAGATGAATAATCTCTCAAAGATGAATAAACCAAGAACTGTAGTGGTGCAGTGGTTAGAATGCAGTATTGCAGACTAACTCTGCGTTCCACTGCCAAGAGTTCAATCCTGAGCGTCCCAAGGTTGACTCATTGCCAGGGTTCCAAGTAACCCTCCCAACAGAATCAAAACTCCAAGACTGGTCTGCTCCTCAAAGTTAGGATTTATTAGGCAGGTCATGTTGGCACATCTGGGGAAACCACACTCTAAAGCCCCCTCAGGTTTCCCCTTAGTTAAAAGTACATTTTTACTCCCCTTGCCCATGCAGTCCATCACATGGTCCAATCAGGTCACAGTCCAAAGTTCATCCAGACTCACATCCCATCTTCTTGCACCTGGTGGGAACGTCCTTGGTCCTCAGAGGAAAGAATTTTATTTTGGTTACAATCCCTTTGCTATCTCTACCTCCCCACTCCCATTCCCACAGCTTCACCAGCCTCTGCTGTGGCAGCCCTGAAGATGCCAGGAGAAAATGGCTCTAGGGCTGACACTCAGCCTTCCATCCTTCCAAGGTCAGTAAAACGAGGATCCAGACTGCTGGGAGCAATATGCTGACCTTTGTAAACCACTTAGAAAGTGCTATAAAGCACTGGAGTGGTATATAAATCTAAGTGCTATTGCTATAAAGTCTGTGTTGAGGAAACCATAAGCTGTTATAAGAGTGTATAAAAATCTATGTTCATAAAGCTATCATATATTGAGTCAAATCCTTGGACTATTTAGTCTCTGATCCTCAGTTCATTGCTCATCAGCGTCATGTGTCTGCTCACACCTCCCATGTTGTATGTGTTCTCAGTCTCTTCTAATTTCTTTTTCATTTTAAAGCTTAATTAAGTTCTTCTAAATTAGCCAGCTGTATGCAGGGTAGTGAAGCATTAATATCACAAACCATCTTCATTTCAAGAAAACCTCTGGGCTCCAGATGGGCCTGAACACATTATCTCAAGAGGAAAATTGTAGATATGTACACTTCTGAACTTATTCTAAATTTTGTCACTCAGAAAAATTGTTCCATTGGTGGGGAAAAAACAGGATATACCAGCAACGCTATGAAGTATAATGCAAACCAACAGTAATAAAGGAATATCTAGGGATCTAGTATCTCATTTCTCTTTCTGTGTTGTATCAGAATATTGGAGAAAAGTGCATTTCTGGTTCTGTTGCCTGCCAATTTTTAAATTTTCAAGCATGTTTTGGCCTGAATTGTGTGAGCAAATATTTCTTTTCCTTTCTCTGAAACTAATACATTACTGAAACATATTGTGGTGTATCTTACAACTCAGTCGTGCTTTTCCTTTTCTGTGATCCTCATCAAGTTCTCTTTCATGAAGTATGGGCAAAAAATAGCGTGATAAAAAACACAATTCTTGTGATTTGGAGTCATCCTACTCTGCTCTGTACTTTTATTTTTTTAAAAAAATCCCCCAGTTTGCCTTCAGGAAAACAGATGAAGAGGCAAAGAATTATTTCCCCTTAGCAGCTATTTTTTTGAATCCCCCCACCCCTGACATACACATGCACCCTTTCTCAACTTCCAGATGGTCCCATTACTAAAAGCAAGAGGTAATCCTGCTCTGCTCTAGCATCCACAAATAGAAAGTATCTGGAGGCTGAGGAAGACTTTTTTTCATTATTATGTCCGATCCTGAATCAGGAATTGAATCTAGCTTTAACACTACTACTGAACTAGGGGCCTTTCCCATAGACACCATGCTTAAACTGGGAAAGAGGTCTAAGGAGGCCAGGGGTGGACTCTTAGACACTGTAGTAATTCTTACATTCTCAAGAAAATCATATATTCAGAGGCTAAAGCCTAAACTTGTCTGAGAAATATTGGCTATAGTACTAATCTGATACACACAGAGATTGTGTATTGTGTATTATACATACATACACAGGGGACAGCAGAGAATGAGGTGGCTGGATGGAGTCACTGAAGCAATCGGTGTGAGCTTAAATGGTCTCCGGGGGATGGTAGAGGACAGGAAGGCCTAAAGGAAAGTTGTCCATTGGGTCGTGATGGGTCAGACACGACTTCGCAACTAACAACAACACACATATACACACACAAGTGCATACACACACACACACACACACACACAATTTGATACAAAAAGTGGTTGAGGCGCTGATCTAGAAACTGGACACTGTGAGTTGTAGTCCTGCCTTAGGCATGAAAGCCTAAGTTACTCTCTCTCAGTCCAACCCCTCACAGGATTGTTGTGGGGAAAAATAGGAGGAGGAAGAAGCATTAGATTTGTTTGCCACCTTGAGTTATTTATAAAAAAAATTAAGGTGGGAAAAATTAAATAAATAATTTAGATTCATTAGTTAACAAGTACAATACTGTAGAAGGAGAGCCTCCTTAGTCTTTGCTACTAAAAATCAGGAGATTGGTAGCATCTTTTCTCTTTAATCATTTAAATAAAAAAACTTTCAAGGGTTTTTTTAGTCAGAAAAATGCTACCAAAACCCTTTGGATATATGCGGATTCCTGTCTTTGTCTTCATATATGCGTTAAGTACTAAATTGCAGTTGGCTCCAATTACCTCAGAATTCTACTCCCTTTTTTCATGTTGTCCATTGACTTTCCCTTTTCCTTCTTGTATCGCATTTTTCTTTTTGGTGTTTGCATCATAACATAACTTTGGTATCAGGGTTAGGGGAACCCCAAAGGGAGGACTTCGAACACATGGTAATACAAGCCCTGTAGTAATAGCACCAATATTGAATAAGCCATTTTGTTACTAATTTGGGAGATGTCTTCTTGGGGAAGTGTGGGAGCTGCCACACTTCTCCATTGTACTTCTTTCCCTCTCGACAAAAATGTGACTCTTAACCTTTCATCATTCACAGACCAGATGAATATTGCCTTGAAACCCTTCCAGATGACTTCACAAACAAACCCTTGACCTCTAAAGAGAGTAGAAAGGTATTCTTAGAAATAAACTGCTGGGAATTTTATAGAGGGGCGGTGGTGGTTACAAATCTGTCTTTTCCACATATATTTAGTGGGTCTTGATGATTGCTGTACAAATATTTTGAAAAGAAGCAGCCAAACAACCAAGAGATACACAAGAGGTCAAAACCATTTTATGTTCCCTGTAAGACCAAGCACCAATTTTTCATAGTTGCATAAACTAATCTCAAAGGATTTGTTTTCAGCAAGCCATGAAAAGAAATACATTGCTTTCCAGCTTATTTGAAAAAAAAGGAAAAGAAAAGAAAAGAAAAGAAAAGAGAAAGAGGCTTTGTGGCATAGACCAAAGGGTGTATAAGTGGCCAGAGAAAGTGTGGAGCCTTTTCTTCTTTTTTTAAATCATTTATACGTGTTGGATGAAGCTGAAAGCTGACGGATAACTTCTTTTCAACAGCTTAGAGTTACTGTTGGGAACAGATCCATGTATGGAAGCAAAAGCAGAAAAGCAGAGATAAGCCGCTATCCAGCTATGCAAACCATGTTTCAAGACACTTAAAGGACAAGCATGCAAACTCTTTTCTTTCTGGTAAATTTAGAGAAGTGAACATATGAGGCTTTTGTTCTATTGAACCTACGCAGAACTACTGAGTCTTGACAGTGGTAAGTGAGGAGGAAAAAAAAAACTCATTTATGTTGCTTTCTGTAAATGTCTTGGTTTTAGTAAGACAGTACTCATAGAAGCAGCGTTTACACTTGAGGCTTTCAGATGCTTCATACGAGACAGAATTTGGCTGAGATGGTAAAGGAATAGCAGGAACTGATGCCTTCCCGAGAGGCAAAGAAACTTTGGGGAGGGAGGGGGTCAGTCTCTGTTGAAATTTCTGAATTGGCTATTTCTGATTCATTGTATTGGGAATAAGGCAAAAGCCTACTGTTGTGTTGCCTTTTTATATGTAAGCACAAATGCAAGAATCTTGTAAAAGCTTCTTTGCTTTCATTTTAAACGTCCATCTGGTTGAACGCTGAGTATGTTGAGCAAGAGTTGTAGGGTGCACTTTTCATTTTCATCAGCAACCATGTGTCTTTTGGCAGATGAGGCCTTTCTGATGCATATCAGAGCATTACATCCTATTTCGAAACACTGTCAGGCTGCTCTC
Organism: Stegonotus admiraltiensis; assembly: GCA_032468215.1. Classification (NCBI taxonomy): domain Eukaryota; kingdom Metazoa; phylum Chordata; class Lepidosauria; order Squamata; family Colubridae; genus Stegonotus; species Stegonotus admiraltiensis. Next base: position 146,102 of record JANHZT010003404.1, on the reverse strand, counting down.
GGGAGCATTGTAGTGTTGTGAAGATCACAGGAGTGCCAGTACCTCTGTAGGGATATTTCTCTATGACATGCTATATTTTATATTCTATGTAACAATATAATAATTTTTAAAAAGTTTCTACATCTTAATACTAAGAAAGAATATCATTCCTAGTATTAGATTATCATTATTTCACAGAAAACCTGTTTTTTAAAACTTTATGTATATTAAAATGTGTATGTGTGTGTGAGAGAGAGAGGGAGGGAGGCAGAGAGAGAGAAAGAGAAAGAGGGAGGGAGGGAGGGAGAGAGAGAGGGAGAGACAGAGAGAATATGAATTTGAAAGTCATTTTTTAATTTTCAGAAATGTTAAGTTAGGCAGTTCTAACTCTTCATGCCTTTAGATATGGGCCCATGAAACACTGATGGAAATTAGAAAAGCTGTTCTCATTTAATTATTAGTTCTAAGGTACTAGGAGGCAGTCAGAGCTGTGATAAACGGGAAGTTTCCTCTTTATTCTTTCTACAGAAATAAGATATTGGCCCTGATGTGCTCCCAAAGGTTCTGTTTCCATTTTTAAATTCTTTGTTGGGCAAATTTTAGGTCATTGAATTCAGATTTAATCATACTGTGAGTCCCTGTATTTATAACAATTAGTCTTACATTAATCATCACTGATTTCAGCAGAGATTCTAAAATTATGCCTGTCTAGCTCCAATAACTCAAATATTTACATTTTCTATGTCCTAAAATTCATACTTTACTCTGCCAATATTTAAAATATAGTTATTCAAAGGAAAATATATTTCACAAAACTTATAATCTTCCTTCTTAATAAGATGCACACATTTTAATAGTTAATGTCAGATAATACGGTAAATCAACACTAATAAATCTCATTATAGTTTTATGTCTATGAAATGCATAGATCAAAGAACATTGAAAGTTAATGTAAGGTATTACCTAATAGATGAATTTTAACCACATTTATTCAGCATAGTCTGTTTCCTTCATTAACTTCCAGGAAAGTCTCATTAAGGTTATGATTTCAGAACTGAGAAATTAATATTTAGAATGTCTGCATCCTAAATTTGCTAGATAGTTTAAGATACAGACATGAATGCATTTCTGAATGCATTTTTGTCCATCATATTCAACTTACTAGCTTCCCTGGGAGATAGTTCATTTCTAGTCTGAAGATCTGGATTAACTAAGATTTAAACACATAAGATTATGACTTCTCCAAATTAAAGCTGGAAAATTTGCATTAGGCTACATACAAGCACCACTCATGGTGTACTATAAAGTGCACAGCCTGGAAACCAAGATCCACATAAGCCTCCAAAGCTTTCCAGAAACCCTGAAAAAGTTGCCATATAAGTGCCCTATTTAAGATGACAAAAGGGGAAGATTCTCTGATTTATGGAAATTTATCAATATTGTCCTGTTTCTGTCTCTGGTGGGGGAGATTTCAGCATTTTACTCAGAGATCAAATGTTCTGTCCCTAAATTAGACATCTATGTGTCATAGAGAGAACTATCTCATATTCTGGATGTATCTCATAGTGTGCTTGTGTTAATGCTGTGCTAATGCTGTATTTACACACATGAGGAAGCAGTGTAATTCTGAAAGAGAATTACATTGCCTCTTGATTCAGTACATTGGAATCAGTTCGTGGAACAAAATAACTTTAATTTTAAATATATATATTATTTGCATATTTTAAAATGTGTTTTCCTATAATTACTTAGAAGGACTTTGCATGACATATTTTCCTTAATGTTAACATATTCAGATTAGAACCAAGAAATATTTCGGAGGCTCTGGTAGATAAATTTAAAATATTTCTTCTAAATGACCTCATAAAATAGTATTGAATCTACTACATTTAGATACAGAAAAATTCACAAACATAAATTTAAGCAAAAAATAATAATTGTAAATCCATTATTTTGAACTGATATTAATTATTTACTAATTTCATAAATAAGAACATTTGGATATAGAGTAAAAATGCCCTAAGAACAACTATTGATTCTTATAGGAATGGTCTCGATATATGATTTTCAATTATCCACATTAACAACTTATACTGTTCTGCAGCTATCCTCATAATGCAAGGGAAATTTGAATTGGCTCAACAATGATTAGATAATGCTATTTTTAAAAAGTAATGTGGATAGCCCCTCTTGTTAATCTTTTCTGAAAGAGCCCTATACTCCCTAAATATTCTGTGCATTTATTGGCCCTAATCTGCCACCATCCAGATTTTTTTTTACAACACCCCTGGAATTCCCCAGTCAGAGTAGCCATTAGCTATGGTAGTTGAACATTTTGGAAGCTTTGGCTCCAACACAATGGAAAGCAACAGTGAGAAGAGCATCTGGCTTGTTTTAGGTCTCAGTGGTTTTTGTTTGCTGTCTTCCCTAATTAGAACTAATGTACCCAACTATCTCAAAGGTGCTTTTTCAAAAGGCAGCTGCATTGTTTTTTCCTTGAGGAAAAATCCAGTTGCCTTTTGAAAAAGCACCTTTGACCTGGATGACTGATGATCTCCACAGACATTCACCTATCTCAAGTTTATCTAAATGTCTCTCTGCCATTCCAAATTTATAGCAGAAATGATGGTTAAAGTTTGGCTATATATAAAAAAATGTTTTTTTAAAAAAATGGCTGTCTTTACAGTACCATGCTCAAAAAGGCAAGATGTTGATCAGAGGACTTATGGAAATTTTGCACCTTTTTTTAAATTGAAAAGGTAGCACTGTTTGAAAGACGAAGTAAGGAAAAACATGCAGAAATTCAGGCATGTCTGAATTCGACTAATGAGTAAAAAAAATTATACAGTAGATGATTTATTTATGAGGCCAATAGATTAAACTCTAATGAAAATGTCCAAAAGGTGGCAATATTTCTAAACATTGCAAACAATGAAACTGTCCCATTAACAACTTTGTTAGATCAGAAAAAATGATTGATTAGGTACCCTCAAGCTGTTAGCAAGTCTTAGCAACCACATAAACTTTCTTCATGATGATCTAACTCTAACCTGCTCCTTCAGCAATTTCAATGGTGCCCTCATGGTTACTGTACCTGAGTCTAGTCACCTTGCTGGTAGTCATTCTCTTCTTTTTCCTTCCACCTTTCTCAGCATTAGAGCCTTCTCTAAGAAGCTGGATCTTTACATAATGTGTCTGAAATAGGATAATTTGAACATGGTTATATTTGTCTCAAGTGAGAATTCTGGATTTCTTTAATGATCCTTTTTTCCCTCACTTTGCTTACTTGGCTGTTCATGGTGTTATCAGAAGTCTTTTCCAACATCAAAGTTCAAAAGCACCAATACTCTTCCTATCTTGCCTCTCCAAAGTCCAACTTTCACTTCCATTGCTTGCACAATTCTGATCTTTGTAGGTATAATCACATCACAACACTTGAACATGTTTTTCAAGGCCTTCATGGTTGTTCTATCAAGGGCTACCTTGAAGTATATTTCTTGACTGCTTGCTCCTTTACTGTTATCACCCACTTCGTTATCTTCATTGTAAATTCTAAGGCTTACCTGTTTGACCTGTTATTAGCTTAGTAATCTTTATATTTAATTGTACTCCTGTTTTTTCTATTGTGCTACTTGACTTTTATTACTAGGGCTTGCAAGTCCTTTGTGTTTTCAGCTATCAGGGCAGTATCATCAGACTATTTTAATCTTCTTCCAATCCCGCTCCCTTAACATATATTCATCAAATACGTTGGATAAATAAGGGAAAAAATACAATCTTGCCTCACTCCTTTGCCAACTTAGAACCAGTCTACTTCACCATGTTCTGTCTGTATTGTGACTGCTGACCTACATAGAACTTTATCATGGAGATGATGAGGTATTCCAGGATTCCCATTCTTCTGAGTTCTTTCCACAGTTTGATGCGATCAACACATTTGAAGACCTTTCCATAATGAATGAAGCATAAACATGTGAAACGTTTTAATTATGTTGTTATATAACTAGTATGTTTGTCAAAGAAAAGAGAGCTTTCTAAAAGGTATAATATCCTTGCAAGCTTTCAAAAACTGGATGAAACATTTCATTGTATTTAACAGCCACTCTTCAAAGTAAAAGGTAAAGGTTCCCCTCACACATATGTGCTAGTTGTTCCCAACTCTAGGGGGCAGTGCTGACCTCTGTTTCAAAGCCGAAGAGCCAGCACTGTCCGAGGACGTCTCCGTGGTCATGTGGCCAGCATGACTAAATGGCAAAGGCACACGGAATGTTGTTACCTTCCCACCAAAGGTGGTCCCTATTTTTCTACTTGCATTTTTAAGTGTTTGTTTGTTTGTTTGTTTGTTTATTTATTTATTGGTTCAATTTATATGCCGCCCTTCTCAGGAGTCTCAGGGTGGCTTACAATGCATTAAGCAATAGCCTTCATACTTTGGTATATACCTGCTTAGTAGGGCTTTCAGCCCCCCCTAAACGGTGTTCTTTTTTATACAAAGTCAGCTTATTGCCCCC
>JANHZT010003404.1:100217-122534 GCA_032468215.1 Stegonotus admiraltiensis | reverse complement strand
AGGCTGAGTTGACCTTGAGCCTGGTGAGATTTGAACTTGCGGTAACTGCAAGCAGCAGATGTTAATAACAGTGTTTTTAGTCCACTGTACTACCAAGTGTTTTTAAAAACATACAAATCCTCAAAACTTCTAACTTTTAGTGACTATGAGTATTGAGGACAGGAGCATCTACAGGAAGATCAAAAATTCAAGATGGTGGCCACAATCACATTATTGTGGTTCATCACACAATCAGCTAAATTTTCAGACTGAATTTAGCATTTTTATCTACTTATCAAGTTCTTCCTAGGGATAGGCAGATGCAGATATTTGATGGTTTTAGAGGTATGATCGCAGCATGTAAGCTGTTCCAAGTGAAGTTGCCTTTTGCAATTGACTAATGGTGAATTTTTTTGTATTTAAATGGTGCCCCAATTGTTTTGGAATTGCACCCAAGGGGCCTATTACTATTACTATTGCCAAATTGTTTTATTTCTATTTGCATTTTGTTGCCTTTGTATTTTGTTATCTTCTCCAGATTACTCTATTCTATTCTGCTGTCTCTAGAATACTGTTCTAATATTTGGACCTTTCTCCTGAAGACACTTGGGCTGACTGCATAGTATTTGCAAGAATCAGGATGGTAAAATTATATTAGAGAAGGATGGAAATGGTCTCCCTGGAATACTCAGTGGTTGAGCATTCTCATATAATAGTACCTTAACAGGGCTAGCTGCTTAAAGCAATTTGCAAATCCAGTCAATGTGAACAAAGAGCTTTTGAAATTAGGTTGCCTGGCCCAGGTGATCACAAGTCACCTTTCCTCTTGGAGAAACCAAGAGGAAGATCCAGCTTTTCAGGCTGGGCTGAAGAAAGCATTAGTGTGGTTTAAAAGCAACATTATCATGGGAGTAGTAATTAAATGCAATAATAAAAGCAAAGTATTGCTATTGGTTATTGTAGCTCATCCTTCCTTTTTACTACAACTCATAAAGTTAGAGTGAGGGAAAATAGAAAAACAACCAAGGATGTGTTATGATGAGATAATACAAAGAATACCATTTATAAGCTAATGAATACTTTATTATTAATCAGAGGAATGACAGCCTGACCCAGAGGAAAGTAATGGATTAGTAGAATAAATTCTTTTGCAGGTCTTGGTGGTGATGGCGAGACTGGAAAAATCACATGGCTCAAAATATAGTATTGTAACTTCCCTTACATAATCTTTTAAATTTATGCAAAGAAGTATTTAATTTTCAGACATATTTATTTTCTAATTAAGCTCAACTTTGGCAATCAGTTCTGCCTCCAGGCGTCAGTCTCAACACTTGCCGAATTCGGTGGATACTTTATGAAATGAATTTGTGGAGTCTCTAGAACTTGCAATCTGATAATTTAATAAAATGTTATGTGTGCATTTTGTCATTATCAGATCACAATTTCATTCCATAAAGATCCATAGCATTGGCCCAGCTTCTTATATTATGTAATTGGGCCAGTCACTGCTTTGGGCATCCACACTCAAACCTATGCTTGCAGTCCTGATACTAGAATGCCTCAAGTAGATGCAGTGATTAGATATTTCCTTAGATATTTCCTTTCTCTGGGTAGGTTCTATGAGCTTATTTAAAATAACAGGTCACATATTTAAGAAAAAAATTCTTTAATTGGAACCATAAAAATGCAAAACAATGTATACCCAGTTATATGGACAAGTTTGATCAAGGGATAGCAGTAATCCTTCTTAGTCCAAAGAGAAACAAAATGGAAACTATTTGTAGTCTGCCAGTGCAAAGGTATCACCAGTTCTTTGCAAAGAACTGGTGATACTACAGCCCCGAACCCAAAGACATTGTCTTCTAGCATCACCTATACAGGAGTAGAGACATTGTTCTGGAAAAGATAGGCAACAGCTGTTTGGAAAATATACACTTAGCCCAGAAACACAAGAAGGAGTAAAGGAGAATCTCAAGATTGCCCTATCTTGACTGTTGCATAAGAAGGAAGGAAAAATACTTTTGAAATTATGTTATTTTATCCTATAACGATAAAGCAGAGTTCCAGTAATGTATATAGTGTCTGTTTCTAAACCTGACCTATCTCCAACTGTTTCTGCCCCCCCATCCCCTGCATGCTCCAGCAGAGTGGGTCCAGTCCAGTTCCCTGCCTTTAAACACTACCATCTTGTGAGGTCTCAGAAACATGGCTTCTTTGCAGCAGCCACCATCCTCTGCAACAGCATCCCTCCAGAGATAAGGACCACACCCTCTCTCATAGGTTTCTGGAAAGATTTTAAAACTGGCATTGGTCCCAGGCCTGGGGTTGATGTTTATTATTTGTTTAATGCCTTCTGTTTTGTTGTTTATTACATTATATTAGTCTTCAGTGTTAGTCTTTAATGTTTTTCTGTTTTCTACACCAACCAATGTCCACTGGAATCGGGTGGCCAATAAATTTAAATATAATAATATTGTGATGATATGTTTAACACAATCAAGCAACATCTACCTATTCCAGCTCCTTGGGAAGAATTTGATCGGTGGACAAAAAATTCCAAATCCAAACTAAACATCTAGCTAACTGTATGACCAATCATAATTTCAAAGGGCTGATATCATCCATCTACCAGCAAGGCAATATGAAGTTTGTCCTCGACACAATGATTGGATAAATATGGAAAATGTTCTGAGTATTTTGAGAAAGAATGCCATCTTGTAGCTGGAAGAGGGTTCAGTGTCCTTCTCATTTTATGCTCCAAACAACCCCATGCATAAATTGGGCAGAATGTTACTGACCAATCATTTCACAAGTGACAAAGGTGCTTGAACCTGAGTCTCCCCAGATTAATGGTTTAACAATTACAACAGTGATCGCCACTCAGGAATAATATACAATTACCAACCTTCAGCTTCTTCACTCTAGCTGCCAAACCTATAGCCAGCAAACTATGCAGTGAGGAAACAGGAGATGCATGCAAAGTAGCAAATGAGTTATGAAGCTCATTGAGAACTGAGCAGGAGTCGTGCTTGCAGTCATAGGTGGAGGGTGAGGTGAGGGAATAAACGGGAGGTAAGTGCTTGTACATTGCAATCTTGTGGTGCAAACTCTACCTCTTACGCCAAAACAGCACTAATACCCAGAGACACAATGCATATTTTGGTATTATTGTGTCTAGCCACAGATTCCTGTGTTTGCAATAATACATAGGAATGTGTTTCCACATTGTAAGAAGTATACATCCAGGTCTCAGCTTCTGCAGTGTAGGGCAGTTTGAGCTCAGGGGTAGTAGGCAAGGAGATAAATTTAGGAGATAGGGTTAGGGTTAATAAAAAGGGCCATATATTTCTTTTTCTCTCTTATCTCTCCTCTTACTATCTGGGACCAAGTAATGCTGCATTTGTGAGGGTGAAGGTTCATTCTCCGAGCTTGTGGATTGGTTTCCAAACATTTCATTACCAGGCTAGGTAACATCTTCAGCAGAGTTCAGGGGATGTCAGTGTCAGTGTTCTTCTGTTTATAAGGGCTTCAGGTGTGGTTGTGTCAAGTGAAAGTCTTGTGATGGATCCTGTGATAGGGAAGTTACATTGGGTCAGGGACATTGGGAGGTGAACTGCTGGGGGGGAGTTGCATGGGTTGGTTGAGGGTCGGTGCTGTCTCTGGTTGACTGTGCAGTTGATTTAGATTCTGAGGGGTTCGTAGGCTGGTTGTAGGTCAATGTGTCTGTTGATGGAATTGCTTCTGGAGTGCCAGGCTTTGATGAACTCGTGAGTGTGGTGAATGATAGCGTAGTCAATGATTTTTGTGATGCTCCAATTGTGCTGTTTGGTGTCATTGTGGGAAGAGATTAAGGATTTGGGATCGTAGCATTTCATTGCCAGCCAGTGTTCATGGATCCTGGTTTTTAATTGACATGATGTTTGTCCCACAGTGCTGAAGACATTACCTAGCCTGGTAATGAAACATTTGGAAACCAACCCACAAGCTTGGAGAATGAACCTTCACCCTCATCCTACACCCAAGCTACAAATATTCACTACTATTGCAAATGCTGTATTTGTCTTTATAGTTCTACAAAAAGTCCTTGTTCTATTAAATAGAACATTTAGAATATTTACTTGGTCTTCTGCTGTATTGCTTTTATCTAACAGAAACAAACATTTATCTAAATTAAGCAAACAAATAAACCAACTCAAAGAAAAAACTAAAATGTTTTTTAAAAGAAATTACACCCACACATTTGAAGGATAGCAATTAATTTCCTTTTTTTTAATTTGCCATTTCAAACCATGGCAACTGGACTGTGAGCTAGATTTATTAGTGGGATCCCTGACAAGTCCTCTCAGTTGATCATAGAACAAGGGTTGGGTGGATTCGGATAAGTGATATATTGGGTCTTATGCTACTCAATGTTTTCCATGCTAATATCAACCCCTTCACATTGGGCACAATAGTCTATAAGGCAGAGGTTTTCAAGTTTTTTATCTTATGGCACACTGACAAGGTACATTATCAGGTTTAGGTACATTGCTTATCAATCAAACAGCTAGGTTCTGAACCAATTCCAGCATTTTTACCATCTCCAGAGGTTGCCCTATGTATAGTACATTATAGTAATCTATCATGAATTTACCAAGGCATGCATCATATACATACAGAATGTCAATGGGAGCTTCTCTCCCACACCAAACAGCACTTTCGTATAAGTTGTTTTTTCTGCATAAAGTAACCCAGGGAGAAAGGAGTAAATTAAGTTCCACATTCCATGCTTACTGCTATGTTAAATTTCACTCTAAACTGGTGATAGACAAACTTTTTCAATCTGTGCCCATTGATTACCATTGTTCTATTCTTAATGTCATAAGGAGCATATTTGATGACCTGGACAGTTATAAGTGAGAAATTTGGGGAAGTTGTGGCTGCTCCAGACTAATGGCTTTTGCTGGGCTACTGCTGCACTCACACAATCTTCATTTTTTAATGTTCTGTGAGTTTTCCAGTCGATCTTGCAATCTCTTGCTCCCTCCCCCACCCAGCGGGAGGGGAGGGGAGAGAAGGGGAAATTTCCAGTGTTCTCTACCAGATTCCCTCAAGGAAACAAATTGGGGAAACCACAAGGTAGTGGAAATCATTCCCGTTCCCTTTTTACCTGCCCTTAGCCATTTTGTTTCTCTGTTTAGGTAAGCAATTTTTTCTGAAATGATAACCAATGGGGCACAAGTTGTATAGTTTGCTATAAAACCAGAACAGATACTCTTAGAAAACATTAAATTGTAAAATCCCACTTATGTGTGGGTCATCATGGTTGTTTTCCTGAAACAGAAAGGGGTGCCCTTGTTTAAGCAGTTTTCCTTCTTGTGGGCATGGCAACCTGGTAATAACTTACAGCTAGGAAATTATGAAGCAGCTGCCAAATTTCCCATCCAGCGTTGTTCTGGACCCACCCACACTATAAACAAAGCAGAAGAGTGATTCCTCCCCCCACCCCAACACACACACATGCACATACAATCAGAATGAAGCTTGACTAGCCTGGTTGATGGGCTATTAAATCTTACTGAGTAAGATTACTACTGATGAAGCTTGTAGAAAATCATTTGAAAGTGGAACTGAAGGGTTTATTTGAAGACAATAGTTTAAAGGGACAAAACAAGCACAAATTAGAGAATGACAAGTCAGAAATAAAGCAAACATCCAGTGTGGTAAGCAATGCTTCAATCATTGGATGACCTTTAATCGGTCAATTTCTCACTCTCTTTCTTTCTCCCTCAGTGTAACAACATTCTACATGGGTTTACTGTGGAAAAAAAATAGATTTTCTGGAATAGTAGTATCCTTAGGGGAAAAATATAAGGTGAAGAAAACTGGATTAAATGTATTTAGCAGGGGGTACTGTGAATTGTGGGGTCCTCTTTCTCAATCTTTATTTTTACAAAGAATACTTTCAATATAGGTCATGGAGCATGAAATTTCCTTTTCAGTGTCTCCATTCCTTTCATCAAGATTATTTTTTACTTCTAAAATAATATTATCTGATGTTGCGTGGTGAAATGGAGAATGATCTGACACTAGGAATACCTCACAGACATAGATTACAAGTTTGCCTTCCTGAAATAGTTCTCTGATAACTGTACAGATACTCATCACAACATTCTGTGTACTCTAGATGCTATCTGCCCCATGTTTTTCATGTTCATGCCTTCCAGATCTATTAGTATTTGATAGCAATATTATTTTTAGGGATGTAAGAAATTGCTCCAATATATCTAAAGGGCATTATTTGGAAAAACTGAATATATGGCAGATATAATCTAGCATGAAACCCACTTTTATAGGAAACAGTACAAAATTTGGAGGATACTGTAGAAGAAAATGATGATAGACTTGGGATACATGCTCTAATTGACAGATGTATTAGTAAAATAATACAGGGGTGCCAGAAAAGTAATTCTTAAAAGGAAAAAAATGAACCACTTAGAAACCCTTCCAAAAACAGTTATTAATTTCTACATACTTTTGTATAACTGAGAAACTAGGGATAACAGCTGTCTCATCCTGAGTATATGGGTGAGTAAAAGTAAGAGAGATAATGATATTCCAAAAATATGGTTCCTGATGTTGCCCTAAGAGGAAAACACTGAACCAAAGAGTCAGAGCTATAATCAAGCAAATATGAGAAGGCCAGAGCTAGACAAATGCCAAAAACATGGTTAGCCAGTTACAGGTAGGCAATTTGCATTTTTTATAGGGTGCATAAATCCATCCCAGAACCTTTTAAATTCACAGTGCAAGAATATTTCCTTGCAAATTGTACCTCATCCACTGCACAGCAATTTTCTTTCAGGTAAGTATGTTTGGTTTTGCAGCCTATAGCTGTTGTTCTTATTTTTTGTCAGATTCCATGCTTGCACCCTACCCAGCACAATGAACTCTAGCTTACACTGCAACCTTTCACTGTAATAATAATAATGATGATGTTCTGTGTTTCTTCTCTCATCTGCCCTGCTTGAGTCTGGTCCTCCCTTGCTGGGAGAAACTTGCACCCATGTTGGGAAGCAAGTGAAATTTGAACTGCCTCCTCTTCTCTGTGGTTTCTGGTGTTTAAAAATCAGGAAAAGCAAATACTGGCATATGGCTCTGAACTTTCACACCCTCTGGAACTGGCCAAACTGGAGCCCTAGGTGTTTGCAGAAAGGGCAAAAAAATAATGGACTATTCATTATAAAAACATAGCAGCCCGTTTCATTTCAGTCAATAATAGGTATTTTTCACTCTTTTTTGGGCACAGTGAATTTTGTTTTGCTGTGATGTTATCCTTTTCTTTTCCCCTCTGTACTTTCTTCTCAAAACTCAGCATTCTTTGCTATTCTCCTTTTATTCTCCACACCCTCTGCCAACTTCATGTTTAACCTCTTCACTTCTCCATTGCCCTCTTACAACTTTGCTAAGAAGAGCAGATGAATTAGAATTCATTAGTCAATTAGATGCCATTGAGACAAGTTTGACTTGAAGTGATTTTATGGACAAAGCCCTTTTCTTTTGTGGAAGCTAAATTTTTATATAATTCAGAAATAAAAAGGACATGTGATTCTCTTATTGGAAGTCTTTATCCATTTAAGGTTGCTATTCTTATTTAGTATGCAAGATTGGACATTCAAGCAAACATTGGCTCTGTTTGAACTAAGACTTTCATTCCTTTTTACATTCCATCCCAGCTAGCCTGAACTCTCTATTCCTATTAATTACATACTCAGACCAGCCATTCACACCTCTGATAGAAGACAGTTTTACCCTACAAAAATCCATTACACATGCAAACACATTTAAGTTATGCTAGGATAATTTAAAGTAACCACTTCCCCTTCCCTCAAATGTTGCTAGATTATTGTTTCAATTTTAGTTGTGTACTTGGAGAAAAGTATCACATAGCAATTTTTTTTTAAAAAAATCTAAATAAACAACAATCCTAATGTATTAAAAAGAGCACTGCTGGGTCAACCCAACAAGCCATGTATCTAGCATTCTTTGCCACACACACCTTGATTCTCACTGCTTAAGATTGTTGCTGTCACAGAGACAGGAAGTCCTTGGTGAACCAGCAGGTTTTTCCATTCCCCAGGGCAGGACGAGAAATTAAGTAGAGTCGTATAATTGCACTTGTTTTTCTATAAGAATGACCTGATGTTCCTGCTAAGTTCTCAGATTGGCCCATGTCTCCTGATGTATAGTCTTCTGTAAATACAGTAAGTACCATCTTACGAGGATTTAATTTCTTCATTGGAAATTAATTTTAGAAAGTAATATTGAGGGACATGGTCAGCCCCCCAAACATGGGCATATGATGTTTCTCAGGGTTCAGTCTTGTCTCTACATTATTTAACAGCTATGTGAAAACTCAGACAAAAATTAACAGAAGATTTGGAAGTCACTGAGCCCTAATAATATGTGGGCGATATGCATCTTCTATTCTAGTTTTCATATACTACCAGCTATTACCTAGGATGCTGCTGATATTCTGAATTAAAGTCTAATGGCAGTAATGGCCAGATGAGGCTGACAATCTGAAACTTAATTTGGATAAGACAGAAGTACCCAGTTCAGGGTTTGAACATGGGATTTCATCCAGTTCTGGTAGAAGTAGTACTCATTCTATAGAACTTCTTGTCTGGAGATAATTATGGTTCAGGTTTGCTCATAGATGGTTAACTAGCAGCTGCAACTAGGAGTCTTCATCCACCTTAAAACTATTTGCCAACGCCATTTGTCTGTAATGAGTCATGCATCAATTATGGTAGTACATGCCTTAGCTGTAAATAAATTGGATTATTGTAATTACAGCACATTTGACCTATGGGTTACCTTTGCACAATCTCAGGAAAATGCCATTTGTCCCAAATAAGACAATGTTGCATTTGTTTCCAGGCAGAATTCAAAGTATTGATGGTGACATTTAAAGCTATTAAAAAAAAATCTAGATTCTTTTAGGGATCACCACTTCTCTATCTTTTAAATGAAATGTTGAACTTAGTTTAATCAACATAAGCAGCCCTGATTGGTGTGCACACACAAAAACAGTGTTTTTCAAAATTGGCAACTTGGAGACTTCAACTCCCAGAAGTTCACACATCTTAAAAGTTGCCAAGTTCAAAGAACATTGCACTAGAATGACAGGATATAAAAATTTATAATACCTCAAATAAGACCAAGACATATTTCTAACTTTTCCTTGACTAATATTATATTTAAAAAGAAAAAAACAACCAATACTTCTTTAATATGAACAGCATTTAAGCATTTGGTATCCTTCCAAGATGAGATTTTTTTGTCCAATCTTGGTTTATTATCTCTGGAAGAGTCTTCCTAGGTTGGTGATATGTTTGATTACAGTTCCCATCACCTCCTATGTAGTCAACTACTAGACAAATGGCTGGTTCTGTCATGGGCAGGTTGAAATAAGAATGTAGCTCAAGTAAACATATTCTGCCAGTGATATTTCACTGGAGTATATACCAAGGTAATCCATACAGATGAAGACATTTCTTAAGATATAATGGGCAGAACAAGGAATTTTGGTACATGTATATTTGGAGTGCTCATTTATTTTCATAAAATGTAATGTAGAGGACTCCAACACAAGAACATGCTTTGCAAGCTAATTTAAGTGGTTTTTTTAACTTCTCAAAACCATAGATTGTAAACCATTTGAATGACTATTTCTTAAAAAGTTAAAGGGAATACATTACCCTTTATTTTATCATGTATTATTTGGAATGTAATGGAATATTTGTCAATATCTAGAGTAGGATTTGTCAAAATAGAGTCTTAGATTTGCTGTGATATTTAGCCTATTGATATTTCTTCTAAGTTGTAGTCAGTACTGAAAACCCATCTTCAAAAAAAAATAGTAACTTGAAACTTGAAAGCCAGGCCATAAGATCTTCAGCATCTTTTCATTCAAAATCTCATTTTCTCTGGGAACTTTCATCCAAACATCTTGTAGTGGTATTTCTTTTGTTGTTTTTGTTGTCCAAGTGTTTCAATGCAATGTCTGAGAACGCAAATCTACCAATTTCTATGCATTTATTTAAAAAAAAAAGTTTCCCAGGGCTACAGGGGAAGGCTAAGAAGTAGTGACATCATCAGGGATGGGGGTAATTCTTCCTTTTTTGAGGTTGTGGTTTAAAACCATAGAATGAAACTAAAAAGCATGCTTAGGGTCCACTTAGAAACTGCAAAATAGGGTCTGAAGCTTATTTTTCCTTAGATAATTTTTTCACTGGCAAATTCTTATTATTAAATTATTTTAATGTTTAACTAAAATCTGTTGCTTGTACTTACAAAGCTGTTCCCATAATCTTTGACCTTTTTTTTATTAGTGACAAGCCTTCAAGTTCCCCCTCTTTTTTTCTCTCCAGTCAGCATGGCTCAATTCCTATAACCTTTGCACATGAGAATTTTTTTTCCTCCCATACAGCTGACCACCTTCCAGCAATGCTTATGCAACACGTGTTTGTGCGGTGTATGCAAGCTGAAACGCTGACTTGTGTAATCTAAATACATCCACCATACGGCCATTACGGCGCACAAGGATCAATAACGTACTGCAGGTAGAACGGGTCCACTATACAGGTGATCTACTACACTACACGTGAATAAGAGACGCCCGGGCCACTTTACAAAGCCATGGGCGACTCCGAAAAATATGTGTGTGTGTGTGTGTGTGTATATATATATATGCTCGGTTCAAAGCTGCCTTTCATTCACACGGTGCAACTAAACAGTCCTTTAGGCGAACTGCGAAAACTCTGCAGTAAAGAGGAACGCGTGCGCGTGCAACGTCTGTAGCCATTCTGAGGAGTGGGTAGGAGGGCCTCGCATGCTGACGGCGGAGGGGGTGGGGGTGACTTTCCGCCGCCTTGTATTTCAAAGCTTCTGGCAAACAAGCGGCTGCTCCTTGCGCTATAGTAGCGGCAGGAAATATTCTCTGCAGCACCGACAGGAGACCCGCCCACCCAGCCACCCACTCTCCCCGTTAAAAAAAAAGGAAAGGAAAAAAAAGAAAGAAAGAAACCACCACCGGTCAGGGTGGTCAGGGAAAGCCGAGCCGAGCTCCTTCAATCCCTTTCTCTGAGCGCGAAAAACTCGCTCGTTAGACTTCGCCTCAATTTGTAAGACACGTGGAAAAGGCGGGCGACGCTCCTCCGCCCGCGCCTGTCCTGTCTGCAGGCCAGGGCAACAGGAGGCAGCAGGGACGCCCCGGCTAGAGAGAGCTCGCGTCGGGAAAGGAGGCAAGGGACGCGCCGCCTCCGGAGGCGCTAGGAAGGAGGAAGGAGCGGGCGAGTCCTGCGGCGCTCTGAGGGGAATGCCGCCGCCGCGCCTCCTTTAAGCGCGCGTCTGCCCCCGCCTGCGACTCCTTCCTTCCAAGGGGGGCGCTTCTTGCTCTTGTCGCCGCGCTGCATGGGGCGCCAGCGCTTGGCGCTTTCCAGATATGGTCTCGGTGGCGGCGGAGAGCTCTCTGTGATCGCCGGCATCCGCGGTGTCTGGCCCGGCGGGAGGAGGAAGGAGCGAACGAGGTAGAAGGCGGCCAGGAGGAGCGCTCGACTGGCGCCCGGAATCAAGTCAGCCGGGTTGCTGCGAGCGGCTCGGTCTGCAGGTAGGTAGGGAGAAAGAACGGCGGGAGGAGGAGAGCGCGGGGAGAGCCTTTTGTGTCCGGCCCGCAGCGCTGCTTGGTCGCTAACAGGAAGCCGGCGGGGACGTCCGTCAGCTCCTGGGCTGGATGGCCCTTCTTCGGCCGGTCTCTCCGTCTCGGGGAGTAGCCGGACACGTTGCAACCCAGCCAGTCTGGAGCGAAAAAAGGCGGACGCGTCTGATCGGAATGAATGGAAACGTTCGCTGGGCGGCTAACGGTTGCTAGCCTGGCTGGCTGGCTGGGCAGCCATCACACGGCAGCCCTCTCCCCCCTTCCGTGCTGCCGAGAGCCCACCCATTGCAGCTGTGTGTGTGTGTGTCTGTGTGCGCCTTTATGCGTGTGCAAGAGGTGCTTTCACTGCGAAGCCCATCGCCCACAGCCGGCAGGCTTTGTGCTTGCTCGCCACGGCTGATGGGCATTGTAGTCAAGACCTCTAGGCGGGGAAATTGAAAAAGAAGCATTTGACCTAAAAGACCCAAGGATGTAATAATATGTTTATATTATTTAGAGGATATGATATATAGAGGATATAATATTTAGAGGATATGATGTGTGTGAGATTGCAGGGTGTTATGATAAGCTACTCCAATATTGAGGGTGAGAGACGGCCTTTTGTGGAAGTTCCCAAATAAGAAAGGCAAAACCAGGGTGGAAAATCGAAGCTAGGTAGGCAGCAGGTAGAGATGCTAAGTGTCAGATTGGCCCTGTCTAGAAGGTCCACTGGTTCCTTTTCAAGTCTGCCCCCCTTTTTTCCTTTGCACACATCTCTGTAAACACACCCACTTCCCCTCCCATCTTCCCTCCCCTTTCCTCCTCTCCCTTTACTACATGTGTAGCTGTCCAGGGTAGGAACTTTCAGGGGATTTTGTGCTGCTTCTGGGATTCTCCCTTGCATCCTAGGGACCTGTTGCTGCAGAAAGGTAAAATAAATCCAGCTGGCTGTGGTAATTCCATGTGTGTCATTTGGAAGAGGGGACCATGTTCAGTCTAGGATTCCTTCGGCAGCTTCTTTGGGCATGTTTTCTCTGTGACAGTGCTGCAGCAAAGCTGATGAATGGTTTGGAGCAGAAATTTGTATTTCCCTCTATCATGGAAGGGAGGGAAAGTAGCTGTGTGTGTGTGTGTGTGTGTGTGCGCGTGTGCTTGCATGCGTGTGTTTTGAAGGATAATGATAGTGGCATAATGTTAATAAGAAACTCCTTAGAAAAAATGCATGCATGCACACCACACACACACAGACACACACACACACTCTGCAACAAATTAGAAATGGTAGTGCAGATTTTGCTGTCCGGAGGGTCGTCTTATGGGTCTGCCTATGCAGATAATATTTCAAACAGGGCTTTTTTAAAATGCAGTCTTTATGCAGACTCTAAAGAATCATCTTTTCCCTATGCTTAACAGCTGATTTGATATGATTGTCTGCAGAAAGGGGAGGAAAAGCATGGGATCTGCAAAGGGAGGCTATGGGTGTGCTTCTGGGGAAGAAGGGGAGCAGCAAAGAAGGAACAATAATCCTCACGTATTATCTGGCTGAAAAAGACAAAGGGAAAGATGGATTTATTTAAGGGGGAAAAAAATCAACCCTAAAAAGCACTGCTGTGAAAAAACAGTGATCAAGCATGGATCCAAGTTGCCCTTTCCAGGATGTCTGCAGAACACACCCACTGAAAGGAATCCCCCTTTCTGTGCTCCTCCTCCCTCATCCAATATCTCAAAACGAAAGAGTGGTTGAATAGCACTGCTGCATTGTGAAACTACTGAGGGGCTGGCGGGGGGGGCATGGGTGGGCAACCGGATGATGTGAATGCAGCGTTTCTCCCAGATCTATCAGAAGGATTGTAGGAGGAGGGTCAGGTTATAGAGGGAAAGTATTTCACATTCTTCCAACCTCTCAGGAAAAGAATCCTCACTGGTGCCTTTTGGCAGTCATGGTCTGACTTCAGTGTGGTGAAGCATTAAATCGGCACTGACTCTACAAAGGTAGACTTATATACATGCAAATCTGTAACAGAGCCAAGTGCTCTAGCATCACTGTGCTTTCACCAAATTATAGTATCCATGACTGACACTTGAAGGTGGTTTTCAGCCCTGCCCCAATCATACTGAAGCTCATGCAGTGTGCATAGCGCTTTTCTCCTATATAAAGGTGTGTGTCTGTTATAGTATATAAAGGTGTAGGTATGTTCATAATAAGATGCTTAAAATGAAATCATCCAAAGTGTTGGTACTTCTTTAAGCAAATAACTAGCAATTGCCATGCCAGCTGTATGCATGCATGCATGAATTGGGTCATGAAAACTAACTGTATCGAAACCGCAGAGTTTTAAGTAGAATAAGTCCAATTTTGAAAAGAAATGTTTGCTATATAATTAGCTATATAATGCAGGAAATGAGAAGAAGAAATACAAAAATCGAAAGAAAATGCAGAATGTCAGTTTTTGCTGTAGTCGAGTATTAACTAAGTAATATTATGTTTCCATGGCTTACTTCATTTTTCTTCTTTTTTCCATAACAGTTACTCAGTCTCACAAGTAAAAGCAAACTATTGTTTAAATCTAGTTAATTTTGCTTCAATTAGCACACCGGACATTTTCCCCTGTTGTTAAACTCACTACAGTAGCTGTCTCTCCATGTGTCCCCCTTTAAGGTATTTAGTTAAAAATTCCCTTACATAAAATAAATAATTAGAATCACATGCAGCCTTGAGTTCTCTTTCTAAGCAATATGAGATTGGTATTATTTGGGTTCTATTATTGTCAAGGAAAATGATGGATAGGTGGCAGCATCTTATAAATAATTTTAGTTTTATTCTGCAATAAGAGCCAGCTTGATTTTTTTTTAAACTCGGCTCTGTGAGACACTTCAACCATTTGAAGTGGCTGTAGGTGGTGATAGAAGACTGACAAACTTCTGAAAATTGATAAGGGACAAGAAACACGTTATTAAAAAGAAGTAACAACTCCATAGATACTTTCAAAGTTGCTACTTTCTTTATTACAACTTTATAGATAGATAGAAATATAGTCATGCATACACAATCAATCTCTTTATGTCTATTTTTTCTTCTTTAATCAGCTAGGTAGATGGCTGATATTTTCCTCCCACTTTCCATCTGTTTGATCTATCTGTAATCTATGCCAATTTTGCGTTTGTCAAATATATTCTGAAAACAAGAGTTTCTTATACCATAACCGATTACCTAGCAATTGATGTTGCCAGACCTCCCACACTTTTCTGTGTGATTGCATAGCTTTCCTCATTTGGGGGCAAGATAAAAAGTGTCATGTTGGCATCCTATAAAGAAGTTCCCAGGTTGCTACTACTTTATTGTGCCTTTCTGTGTCATGAAACACAGAATCAGTTCTGATTATGGTCAATCAGCTGCCTTAAGTACAAAGCTAGAAAGATTCAGAGGTATGAATTTCTGTTACATCTCCAGAAAGATGAAATATTAATATTTGAAATATCCTGCTCTGGACATCTGAACATTTAATTCAGTTTGTAAGAATATTTTGGCTTATTCTATTCAGGGAAGATCGTAAACAGGAAACATAATCCACCCACTACCATTGTTGCCCAATAGCTGGTAATTAGATATATGCTACCATGGGGGAAAAAAGGGGGATATTTGCTTTTATGTGGCCTTTGACAGAACTCTTATTTGCCCTAAAATAACTTGAGAAGGCAACTTTGGTAGTTGTGACAATTATTTCTTGAGCTGCAATAGTGCTGCTACTGAGCAATTATATGCTATACTATGAGTATCTGCAATGTTTCACATGTCCTATTTCAAATATATTCAGGGATGGAATGACTACAGTGGAGGTGGAATATAAAATTTATAGGCAGTACCCATTGCTCAGGCCAGCAGCTGGCTGTTTAAAATGGTGTTTCTCAACACCATATGTTTTCCCTAGTGTGGTAACTTCAGGAATTTGTGGGCTGCGACTCCAGGATTCCACTTCAGATTTGGAAAGTTTCATTAGATGATGATGTAACTTGGGTAGTAATCTCAGTCACAAAGCACTACCCATGAGAGCTTCTGGGTAAAGAAAATGGCAGGTGCGAGTGAGAATTTACTAACAGACCCATCACAAGTTTTACTTTATGCTGATTGGCAGTTTATTTATTTTATATATGGCTTTTTCTCCTAAGGAGAATGTGTATACAATAAAATATCAGTGGTGGGTTGCCCCGGGTTCAGACTCGTTCTATAGAACCGGTAGTAAAACTGAAGGGAGGCTCCGCCCACCGACACCAATGTCATCAGAACGCTTCTGTGCATGTGCTGAAGCTTCTGCTCATGCACAGAAGAGTGTGTGAGCAAAGTGAGCACATGCGTGCAGCCCTGTTGCAAACTGGTAGTAAAGGTAAGTAGAACCCACCCCTGTAAAATATGTATAAAATGACGTACAATAAAAACAGTATAATGAGAAAATATAGTTGTATGATGACAGTTAAAAGCCTATTAACATTAATAAAAATACAAATATACAGGTAATCCTCAATTTACAACAGTTCATTTAATGACCATTAAAAGTTACAACAGCACTCAACAAAGTGACTTATGACCATTTTCCACACGACACTTGGGAATTGTGGTCATAGGTCAAGGACTACCTGTATAGACAATGTTCTTTGCATAGAATATGGCTTTCTTCAGCCTCAGTGCAAAGGGACTAAATTAGCTTTGTTTAACTTAGTTGGTCCATCTGACAAGGATGGGTCATGGCCTTCTTCAGTTGAATTTTCATTTCTAGATTTGTGCTTTCTGGGTTCAAGTTCAGGTTACATGAAAGACTTCTTCATGAAAGTAGTACCTTTACTAATATGGTACAATAATAGACACAAACTACTTCATACTGATTCAACTATTGCCATGCTCTTGAAAATGCAGCCATTATTTGTTGAGTTTGTGTATTGTGCCAAACCACAGTTTATTTAAGCACGTTAAGTTAATAAATCATAACCATTTGTATATAACCTACTAATCCATAAACTCTGCGATAGAATCCATAATGGCAAGGTTAACACAGCATGATAAGCCAAAATCAAAAAATCTACATTATGGCTTAATTGTGTGCCATTATATTAGTAGAACAGATAGATGCTATGAAGTAGAGAGGTTATGGTAGTATCATTGCTTTTCTTGGCATTATAAATTTGTAAAGTAACTTGGCTTACCTTATAACTGACATAATTCTTTAGAATTAGAACAGGTATGTTAAATGATACTTATGCTGCTCTGTCATATGGATGAGGAAAAATGAGAAATGAGGCTAGCAGAAGTTCCAAGTGCAATTACATCTGTCATGCTGAAAAAAATATAGAGTAGCACCAACCGGTCCTTATGTGCTTGAGATTCTTATAATGCGTCTTGGAATGAAGAAATGGGACCCTCTAATTTTTATTTCTAAAAACAAACAAACATGGTACAAATTTTTGGTACAAAATTCAGTTTCCTTTCAATCACAGTTCAAAACCATAAGCAAGCTTCTAGCCATAAAGCTGGAAAAGATTATTCAAGAACCAGGCTGATACCTGAATAAAATTTCCAGGATTCAAAGATTGTTCCTGATTCTTTGTGCTGCTTTTTCTACTTCTGCCGCTATCCAATTAAAATTATGCTCAATAAGGTAATAGGAATTTGAGTATTGATGTATGTTTTTTCATTCTTTCATACAGTGTTTTGTTTGTTAGAACACATTCTGTCTTGGAATAATCTTCTGTAAAATAGCATGGTGTTAACCTTTTTTTAAAGCAATAATCAGTGTTCTATAAATATAAAATGTACCTCTTCTAATTTAATTGCAGTGCAATTCATAATAGTCCAACAAATACACTAGAAACATTATCAGTATTAAACACCTTTTTTCATAACAATTAAAAGCATATTTTACAAATGAATTTTTAGCAAGAAAAAGTCTGCAAGTTTATGGAACTTGATGAATAGTATTAAATTTAGTTAACTGAATTCTGGAGGCACACATGACCTTATTTGGGTTTGTTTTCTTGTATAGTGTGCTGCAGTGCTGATGGAATGTTAATTTCAAATACACAACAGTAACGGTAACAACAATAAAAATTAATAATGGAAATCAAGTCCTGAGACTGGTCAATTTGGCTGTGGGTCCAGTACAGATGATGGTCTAAACTTTTCATTTTGCATGTTATATCCATAGTGAGGCATATTTAGGTAACTATGTTTACATTTTGCTTGTTGATTTTATTTTGAATGGTTACTGGATAAAGAAAGAAAGAAAGGCCTGTCATGGGTTGGTAATAGCTCTAACATAAAATATTCAATAGAGGAAAGAAAAGGATTGTCCACAGATGTTTTACACTGAAATTATGTTCAGAATACTCTGGGCTTTTGTCCATTTTTGGAAAAAGCTTGGTGGTTATTTTTAAATAAGTCTGCTTAATTTTGGTATTACCAAATTCATATAGAAGATTGCAAATGATAGCAGTTTTACAACTTGCTAAAAGAAGAATAGTTATCAATTAAGGAGTTATTGGCAGTAGGGTGAGTGGAAATAATGCTTTTTCCATGGAAAGCTAAAAATTAGCAATGCTAAAATGTTCTAGTCGAGGTATATCTTCTGTAAAAGTTGTCAAATTGTATTATTACAGCAGCATTATCTCAACCATAGCCTTTAATAAATTAATTTCTTGGGGTGAAATCCTTAGACTGAATCTGTTATAATCTGGGTTCTAACTCATTTTGCAGCAGAAACAGCTTGTTTTGATTACTTTCATAGATGACCATCAAGACATGGATAGATTACCTCTGTTAATTCTTCAACACCATATTTAAAATAATCAACTAAGATAGCCTCCTGAAGCATTCGACAGATCTTTATTTATTTATTTATTTGCTGGATGTATTTTCATATGCTACTGCTTTTCATCTTGAAGCTCTTTATAGTACATCATTTTTAAAAAATACAGAAAGAAACTTTTAAAACAGCGTAAAAATATAACAACTAAAAAATTCTGAGGAAAAGGAAAACTAAACAACCATTCACTTAATATTCATAAAAGGAAGCATGTGCAGTAGGTAGATACTTTAACAATCAGGAGAGCTTTCCAGAAATCTCACACTTAGTACATACATAAAAAGTTCATATCCAGTCCATATCACTAAAGGTAGTTGCAGCTAATTCAGTTTAGCAGAACATGCACAGTCAGATGCCCTACTCAACAGTGTCATCATCACAAACTCTATCAGATTAAAGGGAAGGGTATATGGCAAATTATTATAGTGCAATCTGGATTTACCAGTGTATAACCAGCTATAGCTAGATTATTCTAGTCCAAGGAAGTCTCTGTAACAAGTGAAGCTAGCAGTTGGTCTTGGTCACAGAAGTCACCTTAGTAATAATAAATATGAGAACCTCCAAATTAAATGTCTGTTGCTTTTTTCCTGAAAGATGCAAACTGATTCAGAACAGGCAATTTCCATTACAGAAACACTCTACCCACAAGTTCTTGCCGAGATTAAGTCTCCTATTATTACCTTGCTCACCTCGTCACTGTGTTCTAGCTATTGCTTTCAAACACATACAGCTGTCTTCTGAGAAGTAGAACTGAGTAGAACTGAGTGTCATCTGTGTATTGATGATAGCTACTCAAGAACCTCCTGATGACTGCCTCCTACAATTACACTGGGGATAAAATATGTGCTAGAATGCAGAGAAAGTTCTCATACTACTACTCTCTGAGGCTACTTTTACTAGTAGAGGTGGAACAATTCAGCACCTTCAGTCCAGAGATAGCCTAGGAAAATGTTTTGGTTAATGATATCAGTGGCTGCTAAAAATGAAGCAGAATCAATAGACCGTCTCCCTCTCTCCCTCTCCCTCTCATAATAGGTTACTTATTAAGCAACCAGGAGTGCATTACTGTATCCCTTTGAGTTTAATGACACTATTAATTATCTAAAGCATGTATTTAGTAATTGTTAGATCCACTTTGCTCAGTTGACTAATTTAAATAAGGCAAGATGGACAGAGGTATAGATCAGACAAACTGGACAAATATAAACATCTTGTCCACACTCTCAAAATCTAAACATGTTTCCATTCCATCCAGAATTAGATCTGATGGTGCATTAGATCTCAGTGTGTTCTGTAACAAAAGCAGCATTTAAAGTCAAGATGAAAAGGATTCTGTCCTCAAGCTGCCTTGCAAATCTGTCACAACAAATACTTAAGGCCTCCAATAATGCTTTTTTATAAACTCTGTCTTCCCTTCAAGCAAAAGACAGCTCCTTGTGGAGGCCACAAATTAAGCCTTCCACACAGTAGACAGGATTGTGCACAGTCACAGATGTTCCATGGTGAATCTTTTACCATTTGTACCATAGCCTCTGTTTGCATGTCATATTGTCCAGAGCAGCAAAGAATGACACATGCTATCAGGCTTCATGGTGCCAAACAATATGCAGGTATTCTGGAAATTCTTCCAAAGCATTCAACATCCCATTAGATTCTATAAATCCCCAGGGGCAGAACAACTTAACTGAGTTACAGAATCCTTCAGGAAGAAAATGGTGGAGTGAAATGAAAAATGGCCAGACTATCACCATTGGATAGTCTGACCATCATGACAGAGTAACTAACTTACCCCATGTACAGGATATTACAAATACTATTTCGTGGCAAAAAATTAAATTGAGGATGTGCCCAGTCTTGGCTTTTGATTCAGTGATAGTCAAAACAGAGTCATCGTTGCCATCTCAGGTTGGCCAGTGTAGGGCATCTTCAGTTTATTTAGTTAACCGTTGTGACTCCAGTACATTTGAGGCATATTTAAAATAGAAAACAATTATTCTACTGAACAATTTTTAAAATTATTTTGAGTGCATGAAATATGTGTTTTCTCTGCAACTAAAGTATGCTACCTTGAAGAAGTCTGTGTGGAAGGAATATAACAGAGGTGTAAAAATAAATATAATTGTATGGCCTAGTGCTGTGATAATGCTGCTAGAGAAACTGTGATATCATTAGAATTAGCAGAAGCATTTTACTGGGGAAACCCCATGCTGTTGATTTCTTAATAGAACACGAAACATGAGTGAATGGGTAGTCTCACTGTTCTGAATATAGCCCTTTTTAGTTCCATATTTCCTATAAATATGTGAATTAAAGCCCTGACATTATACAAGAGCCAACAGTTTGATATCTCTAGTGTGTTTAGTTCAAGCATGTTTTAAATAGACATTTTTGAAAAGTCTGCATTATAATTTCTATCTATTTCTATATGTGAATCAGTGCAAAAATCTTTTAAGTACATATTCTTTTTCCAAATCTTGCAACGGCAACTGAAATACACCTGTGTACTGTCACCTGGGAAATGGCCTCCTGAGAGAAGCTTGTCTGTTACCTCCTTTGTTATTCTTCCAGAGCCAGACACATGCTTAAAAAACAAGTCAGACTTTTAAACACTTTTAAGTTTTATTTTATTGATAAGGCTTTTTATTATTTAATGTGCTATTGTCCTGTTTTTAGATTGATTTCTCTATTTTGTTGTATTTTGTTCTGATCTGGACATTTCCAAAGTAGCATACAACAACCCACTGAAGAATGTGGCATATATGATGAAGATGAATAAAATATGTATTTATTTTTTCATTCATTCATTTTCTATAGCATATAAAATTAATGTCAATACTTTTTACATTAAAGAGCTATATTATGTTCGTTAAAAAGAAGGGAAGGCCTGAAGGTATTGCTGTTTATGAGTCACATAATAGAAGTGTTTTTGTATGAAATTGGGTTTTTTGTGAGAATCTTATGTTGCATTGAACTTTATTTTTCTCTAAATGCAGACACTTGTTACATTTAAACAAATGTTTTAGATGTCAGATTCCCATCTATGAAGTTTATTTATCTTGCGGATTCACCTTGAACATCTTCCAGGAACCATAACATACATTCTCATATTTTGGCACTCAGTTTCTGACCAAGAACTGTTACTGGCCTGGTGAACAAATGCATACAGCCTAGTGATTTACTATTTTGTTCCAAAAGTACTTTTGACCTAAGTTACAATTTAGCCATTCAATATTTCCTATTCCACCACAGTTTGTCAACCCAGCGAGAGAATGACTATGCCTTCTACTGCTTAATAAATGCCCCAATTTTCTGGAGGTTGAGTATCTCTGAATAAATGGAAGGAATATTGATTTATAATTCAACATCCTTAAAAATGAACATCTGTATTTTAGTTTTAAGCCAAATTCAGCATTTATTTACTTATTCATTAGGTTATTCAATTTACGTGGTTGCCCACTTGCTAGCTGACTTGGACAACTAATAAGAGTTTAAAACACCAAATACTGTAAAAGAAACATGGCAGAAAACCATAACATATAAAAAAACATACTTTACTGGGGACCAGACATAGAATCTATATAGTTACTAGAGCTTCATCCTGGCCCAACCCAGGTGTACAATCTCCCAGGGCAATGCATACACACACTTTTATTATTATTTATTTATTTATTTTATTCGATTTCTATACCGCCCTTCTCCCGAGGGGCTCAGGGCGGTGGACAGCCAAAACAAAATACAAACAATATAAAAATTAAAAACAATTTAAAACAAATTAAACAATATGGCCAATCAATTAAAACACCCCTT
>JANHZT010003404.1:72754-83266 GCA_032468215.1 Stegonotus admiraltiensis | reverse complement strand
AAGCCCTGCCATGCCCGGCGAGCGGGGGGAGAATAGATGGCAAAAGGAGCAAGCCGTGTCTCACTCCACACATCTCGCTTCTCCCCCATCCCACCTGCCACCCCCCTTGATAAAGAGCTGGGCACTGTGGAAAGGGAAGCCAGACAGGTGTGGGCTTTGGGCATCTGGGGCTGCCGGGGGCCACCCAGCAGAGAGGCGGGAGTGGGGTGGGAGTTTGTAAGCAGTTGCTTCCCCTTTGCTTTCTCTCCCAAAAGTGCTCCTCAGGCACAGCCACTTCTGCAGCAGGAGACTTGCGCCTCACACTGGCCTTCTGAAGGGTACTGTAGCAGCAGCTATCCACAATTTTTTAACCCTTATTTCGTCCTGACCCATGTGGCCTAGTACAGTCAGGACAAAATCAGAGTAGTAAAAAAATTGTGGATAGCTGCTGCTACAGTATCATTCAGAAGGCCTTTGCGAGACACATGTGATGCATTGCTTGGACTCCTGCTGCAGAAGCAGCAATCGATGGCAAAAGCGGCCGTGCTTGCTGGAGGTGCTGGCCGGAGCAGCACCCATGAGGCAGCTGTTCCATGGACAGAATTGCCTGTCACCTTTAGGTAAGGAGGGTGCGAGGCATGTGGGGTGCATCACTTAGCCTCCGGCTTCTTTTGCAGCCACAATTGACTGCAAAAGGGGCTGTGCTTGCTGGAGGCGGCAGCCTGAGTGGCACCCGCAAATCAGCTGTTTTGTGAATGGTGGCCGGAGCGGCTCAGCTGAACTGATTTTAAGGGGCCGAGAAGCCCTAAGGTGACTGGGGAAGGGAAGGGCTGCCTCCTGTGCTGGCCATGCCCACCCCTTCACTAGGGCTTATTTTCAGGAAGGGCTTATATTTACACCCTCTGCCTTATTTTCAGGACATGTTGTATTTTCGGGGAAACACAGTAATGTTAGATGATTTGGGAGGTATGTATAGGCATTTAGTCTTAATATTTCAACCTATAGCAATTCAGTTTAATGTAATAGTTAAAATTAAAATGGTATGCTGACATTTGATTTCATTGTCACTTGTTTTTCTCACTTTTTAAATCAGAGGGCAGAATTTTAATTTTAAAACATTTATATGATGGTGTTACTGGGTAATAATTGAAATCATTTATAGTTATAAACATCCTTGCGCGCATTAAACAAACAGATAGCAGCCAATGATAAAGACTACATCAGCAGCCAAGTATTTAGAATACTCAACTGAGAGACATCATTTAGACAACATATTAAAAATTGCACATTCACATTGTTTCTTAAAAGGAAAAGTCCAGCTTTCAGGACTTTTCCTGCTTTTTACATTTGTCATTGTTTTAATGTAAATAGATTTATATATCATCAAAATATTACTAATTCAAAATAATACAAGAAAATTGTCTGTCTGTGTCTTTCTATCCCATTCAGGTTGCTTGAATTAGGCATGATTTTTTAATCTTGCCTTTTTTCATAAACAACTCAACAGCAATAAACACTTTTTTCCTATTTTCCCTACAACAATCCTGTGAAATGGGTTGGGTTGAGAGAGAATGACTAGTCCAAAGTCACCCAGCTGAGTCTTCATGCCCAAGGAAGGGTTAAACTCATAGCTTTTTGGTTTCTAAACCAGCACCGTAACTATCACACCAAACTGGCTTCCCCTTCATGAATCTTCTTCATGAATATTTTTCTTTTTACTTTTTTCAGATTAACTCACTGAACCTAAAATAGCTTAAAAATAGGTTTCAGACTTGCTAATTGAAATTTGTCTTTATCCATTACTCATTTCATTATTCTTTTTAAAACCATTAAATCTTCTAAATCTACAGTAATATGTACCATTTTTTAAAAAAATTAGTATTGTAATAAAATGTTCAAAGCACTTTTCAGGATTTCTACTTTCCTTGCACAGGACAGGATTTTTGTTTGTAAGCTTTTTAAAAGAAAGATTAATTTTCACAAGGAAGAAAAAGTGCCACTCAGAGCTAAAATCAGATGGCTCGAGATAAGCTTGGTTGTGACTTCTACTTAGAGGATCCCATGCTGTCCTAAAATAAATTAAGATTCACTTTTTAAAATAAAAATACTACTTTTGACACCTGCAGCTCTATTTTATTCACTCTGGAACTGATAACAGAGTCATTACAGAAAGCCTGGAGGGATGTGAATCAAATAGAATTTATTTCTATTTTTGGTTTTATATACAGGAAGCAATTCTGTAGGAAGGGTCAAATTGAAACTCTATGTGGCTCTGATGGATACTGCAGAGCTTGGCTGTAAGCAATGGATTTTGTAGATGAGCCAAAATCCAGAAGCAGAGGGGACAATAATGATCTAAGCTCCTACCGTGCCCCTAAAATTTAAACACCAAATTTGTCATCTCCATATTGCTCTTCTGCCACTCTAAACTGTTGTTTCAACTGGCAGTTTATCACTCATTTCATAACACTACTATAGAAGTAGCACTAATCATATGCATATCTTCTGCGTAGTTGAAACCCCGCTCCAGGTGCTGATTAGGTAGCAAAATCAGTGCTGATGGCTGTCTGACTATATTAATTATACTTGCTCTCTTGACAGTGCTGACATAATATGCAGAAGTGACTTACTCTGCACCATTGGTTTAATATCTGAACTGAGTCATTGTTTCTTTTTAGTATTATGTCTATGGAGATTCTCAATCATCTAGGTCATGGTTGTCCCAAAGATGCTTTTCCGAAAGGCGACTGGACTTTCTTGGGGTTTTTTTTTCTTGAAATGTTTCACTTCTTACCCAAGAAGCCTCTTCTTGGAACTGAAGAAGCTTCTTGGATGAGAACTGAAATGTTTTCAAGGAAAAAAGAAAAAAAGAAAGTCTAGTTGCCTTTTG
Source organism: Stegonotus admiraltiensis (assembly GCA_032468215.1). NCBI lineage: Eukaryota > Metazoa > Chordata > Lepidosauria > Squamata > Colubridae > Stegonotus > Stegonotus admiraltiensis. The sequence continues at coordinate 80,397 of JANHZT010003404.1, read as the reverse complement.
GCAAGGCACATTTGGGACATCCTTAACACCATGTCTACTAAGTAAGTACATATAGGATGTGAGCAGGGGTAGTATTGACTTACCTTTGCTACCGGTTCGCAAATGCATGCGGCAGAGCATCAAAAACGGGACGTGATTATGTCCGGGTGGGTGGGCCACCTCTACCGGTTCTCCGGAACCAGATAGAACTGGTTAAATACCACCACTGGATATGGGAACCTATATAGTCCTGAGATAACATTGAACACACTTGTGGCTGACCAAGCAATGCTGCCAAAGTTCTTTCTCAGTTTCCAGAGGCCATTAGGGTCTGGGTGGGAAGGAACAGACTGAACCCTAGTAACACTGAGTGACTGTGGCTTTGAGGATCTCCCAGTACCATAGATCTTCTATCTTTAATTCTGGCATTCGCCCAGGCAGAACTGGTATGCAATTTGAGACAACTGTGACCAGTTGTCTCGTCCCATTTGGATTGTTTCAATGCTTTCTACATGGGGTAGTTGACCACTTGGGAGCTGCAACAAGTCCAGAATGTGGTAGCACAGGTAGTTATAATTGTGCTTTGGTATAGCCATGTTATACAGCTACTCCACAAGCTGCAATTATTTCCAGCAGGCTTCTATATTCAATTCAGGGTGTTGGTTGTCATCTTTTAAGCCCTTCTGGACATAAGGCAGGGGCCTTGTGGCTATTGCGTGCCTTCTGTGTTGTGGCCCCTGTCCTGTAGCAGTGGGCACATCCCCACAAATCTGGATACCCTTGACTCCCTTGAAAGGCATCTAGATAGCCTGTCTTACCTAGCTTTTCTCATAGACAGTGGACCAAGGCACTAAATTAGTCCTGAGAAATATTTTAAGGACTTTTATTGACTTAATTATACTTGGTTTGCAGGTTGTTGTTTTTTTGAGGTTTTCATCTAGTTCCAAATTTGAATTGAATTCCAACGTCATTTTGAATTGGATAGCCACATACATGGAATAATATGTACATACCTGTAGTTCTTGCTTAATGACCAAAACGGGGCCTGGCTAATCTGTCACTAAACAACACTCAGCCATTAGGTGACCTATCACATGACCATCGTTTGCAATTTTACTGCTGGCATCTCCATTGAATCTGCTTTTTGGAAGCTGGCTGCCAAGCACGCAAATGGTAAACATGTGGCCACAGGATGCTGTGACAGTTGTAAATGCCCACTAGTTGTAATTACTCATATCTCAACCACATAACGGTGGGGATGCTGTAAATATGAGGACTGATCATAAAATTACTTTTTCAGTGTCAACATAGCTTTGAACGGTAGCTAAACAGGGCAGTCATTAATCATGAAACTGTTCCATTGCAGCAGACATGTGCCATGTTGTTTCAGGATATGCAAAAGTAGTGGGCTGGTTTGTACACAGCTGTATTCTCTTGTTGCTGTGATCACTCTAATGAAGATGTTGATGAAAGTGAGTTAATGGCAAAGATGTACAAGTGATGAAAATAAATAATTGAAACAATAAAAAGGTCTACATTCCAGTCTACACATGGGAGGATGACATGAAGATATCCAGGTAGCTGACTGAATAGGACTAGTTTAATATGCCTAAGCGTACTTAACCTGCTGAGTAAAAGAGCCACTGTCTTCAATGAGACTCGCTACAGAGTAAATACAGTATATAGTGCTGCTGAGCAAGATTTCTGCAGCCTTTCTCTGTACGTATATGTGTATATTTCTGTCAGTATCTCCATTCGTTTTGCCCTGTTCATTCTTTGCCCTATTTTTTGTTTTAAGTACTCCATCCTGATTGCATTCAACTCACTTTTATGTTTCTCCTGACACACATAATAACTCTCTCTTTATATAACAAAGTGGGCAGAAGCATGCTCTTATGCTCTTACATAGTACATTTTTACTTCTTTCAACAAGCTTTCATACCTAGCAGCAATCCACATTCTATGTTTTCCTTTCAGGGAAATATAGTAAGTTAAGGGCAGGAAAACTGACAGATGTTATTGCAATGTAGCAACTTTGGCGGTCTTACTCTAGCTAGGATCCATCATTTGCCAAGCTCTGTGGGATACATTGAGAAGTTAAGGATAATTTTTTAAATCAAGTGTAAAACTATATTCTCTGATCATTGTACCACAGAAGAACCTTGGCAGGCACAGCTTCTTTTTTCCAGTAGTGTTAATCTTATAAAATGGGGTTAGGGCACAGTTGTGGAAGCACTGTGGGACAAGATTCTGACTCCACAATTTCTGGAAGATGGAGAAAGCTGTTAGTAATGTGACAACAGTGCAAGAAAGATCATTGGTGCATTTTTGGCCTGTTTCTTGTCTTTCTCTATTTTTTTAAAAAAAATAGAACTAAGTATGGAAGGCTTCCAAGGGGTAATATACTTCCCATACTCAATTGTAACATCCCACTTTCCAATAAAATTTGAAATTGACTCCCAACACAGCAACTTTGGCTGATATTTAAATATTTTATTTGTTTTTGGAATAAGATTGGGATTGGGAGACTCTGGGAGACAATTACTTCCATGCTGAGTCTTAATTCTACCACAACTCCAATCAGATTACTCAAAGTTACCATTTTTATAGGCTAATTATAGGCCGTTCTTTGAGAAATTGGGACCGTTACACTTGGATATGTTCCCATTCCTATTTCTGTTATTAATTTTGAACAAAAACAACAAAATGTGATGTCAGTGCAATCTTGGACCTCAGGAGTAGCCTGCTAGTTAGAGATTGCCTACAAGAGGCAATCTTGTAGAAGAAGAGAGTTGTCTACCAGATGTATGATAAAAATATGAGAGTCATATTTGTATAAATAATATTAAAAGAAGACTCATCATAAATGGGAGAGCATGTATAAATACTAAGGCCTGCATATGTTTATGCATTTGATTATAGTGGCTCACTTTATGGTGCCCACTTTCCTGATTCTGATGGATCCTTCTTAAAAATACATAGTATAAAAGTTCCAGAAGTTCTTTCCTCAAAAAATATTCAAAATGAGGAATTTCCAAGTGCAACCTTATCAATTTTCATTTTGCCTATTATCTAAGACACTCCAAACTTTATTGTTGTATATTTATGATAAATGAAACTATATTATATTATTGCAGTGAAAAATTTATTATAGATATAATTGTCACATTACACAAAGCTTGTAAAATATAGCTAGTATCTGTTGCCATAAAACTATAAATGAATCACAATTTATATACTTAAGTGTTTTCTCATAATAACATCCCCCCCTTCTCCTACCACACTATTACCTCATATAGTTAAGTATTGCCTACAGTGGCTGATCGGGTCACATTTCCATTAGGGGGTTGACCTGACAGTTGTCCTTGAGAAACGTTTTATTATATATAAATGGCCTGTTGCAGTTTCATATTGCTAGTTCTGTACTTGAGTAAGAAAGCTTGAACAGTAGTTGTATAACAATTGGGAGAGCCAAGTATAAGTCATGTATGAACATCATTATGGCAATCTGCTTACCAGTGAGGATGTTTTATGAAATATAAAGGCTAAAATAGTATCAAAAGTTTATAAAGGTAGCTCAACATGTCTGAGAATAGCGTTCATATAATCAAAACAGTAGTACATTGTGTGTCCAGACATGTGAAAATATGTATCAAGACACAAGAAAGAGGTTATTTGAACAGATGGCAGCACCTAGCAAACCTTCGCTGCTTCACTTGGCATTCTGAAAAGCTAAGCAAAGTCTGAACTTCATTAGATTTTGGGAAAAAAGAGTTATAGACTCACTTGAGAGATTGGAAAAACATCTGAGGAAAGTAATGACCAATCACTTCCATATTTCTGTGAAGAAAATAATGTGCATGAGTCCATGTAGTAGTCACTACATGGAGAGAGAGAGAGAGAGAGAGGGAAAGGGAGAGGGAGAGGGAGAGAGAGAGAGAGAGAGAGTGTGTGTATCAAGTGGGTTATGCTTAAATTCCGTTTATATTTTACTAATCTAATTAGATAATAATTCATGTCTCATGTTTGACAGATAAAGAAGGAAAAATAATCTGTGATAAATTAATATTCTTTCTTTAGTCAAATATTCTTCTGGATGTCTTTGTGTGTGTGTGTAGATAAAATTATAATCCAAAAAAGTGAGATCATTGTGGAATTGCTTGTTATCAGACTTTTTACTTTCATTTTCTGGAGTGTTCGATTTAACAATATAGATAGAATAGAATTCTTTATTGGCCAAGTGTGATTGGACACACAAGGAATTTGTCTTTGGTGCATATGCTCTCAGTGTACCTAAAGAAAAGTACATTCATCAAGAATCATAAGATACTAAGATACATAATGATTTTTTGATGACGTTTTTGATGTTAGGTGTCCATTTTAAGTCTTGAGATATGATAGAACCTAGAAACGTGAAGGTCTCGACTGTTGATACTGTGTTGTCTAGTATTGTAAGAGGTGGTCGTATAGGAGGGTTTTTTCTAAAATCTACCACCATTTCTATGGTTTTAAGTGTGTTTAGTTCAAGATTCCCATCTGTATGCAGATTCGTCATTGTCTTGAATGAGACTAATCACTGTTGTATCATCTGCAAACTTCAATACTTTAACAGGGGGATCTTTTGAGAAGCAGTCATTGGTGTATAGAGAGAAGTGGAGAGAGCACACAGCCCTGGGGGGGCTCCTGTGCTAATTGTACAATTGTGATTTGATTTTGCCTAGCTTCACCTGCTGCTTCCTGTCTGTTAGGAAGCTTATGATCCATTTACAAGTGTGGTCAGGTACAGCTAGTTGATTTAGTTTAGTTAGAAGAATATCTGGAATGATGGTATTGAATGCTGAGCTGAAGTCTACAACGAGGACCCTTGCATAGATCTTTGGAGATTCAAGATGTTGTATGATGTAATGCAGAGTCATATTAACAGCATCATCTGTCGATCTATTTGCTCGGTAGGCAAATTGCAAGGGCTCTAATGATGGTTTTCAGGTGGGCCAGCACTAGCCGTTCAAAGATTTTCATAACTACAGATGTTAGAGCAACTGGTCTGAAGTCATTCAGTTCCTTGATGGAGGATTTCTTTGGCACTGGGATGATAGTAGAGCATTTGAAGCAAGAAGGAACATAGCATATCTCTAGTGATTTATTAACGATGCAGGTGAAGATGGGGGGCAGTTGGTTGGCACAAACTTTTAAGCAAGAAGGAGTTAAGGGCCTGGTGCTTTTCCTGGCTTTGGTCTGTGAAATAGACCTTGCACCTCATTTTCTGCAATCACCAGAGGTGGTGGGCCCAATGGGATGGGGTAGGTTGTAAGAGGCTTACCTGTTGTTGGTATGTCTGAGATGGGGATTGTGAAGATGGGTGGCAGTAGTTTTCTCTCAAATCTACAGTAAAACACATTCAGGTCATCTGCCAGTTATTGATTTCCTTCAGCATGGGAAGTAGGTTTGCTGTAACTGGTGATATTTTTAAGAGTTTTGCACATGTTTGCTGGTTTATTTGTTGAGAACTGATTCCTTAGCTTTTCAGAGTAGCTTCTTTTTGCTTCTCTGATCTCCCTTGTTAATACATTTCTGGCCTGATTGCGCAGCATTCTATCACCTTTTCTGTAGGCTTCCTCTTTGGTACGATGTAGCTGCTTAAGTTTAGCTGTGGACCAAGGTTTATTGTTACTATATATTTGCAAGTTTCTGGTCAGCACACATAGGTCTTCACAAAAACTGACATATGATGTTACAGTATCTGTGATGTTTTACAGTCTGAATTCCAATCAGTGCAGTCAAGGCAAGCCTGTAGCTTTAGCTTTGCCTCCTCAGTCCAAGTCCTCACTGATTTAATTGTTGGCTTCATGGTTTTAAGTCTTTGTCTGTAAGCAGGTACAAGGTGAATCATACAATGATCAGAGTGACCCACAGCTGCTCGTGTTAAAGATCAATAATCATATTTTAATGTTGTGTAGCCGTGGTCTAAAGTATTCCTGTCTCTAGTAAGACAATTGACGTGTTGAAAATATTTTGGTAGCTCTTTCCTTAAGTTTGCTTTATTAAAATCTCCTAAAATAATTGGAAGTGAATCTGAGCATTTAACCTCTGCCCACATTATCCTTCTGGTCTTATTGGAGATAGCGGGATGGTGATAATGGAAGAAGAGATGAGTTTGGGGAAAATTGTGCAACATTCTAAAGGAATGCGATCCAAGGAAAAATTATTCCGTTAGGTGATATAAATGGATGGGTGGTAATGAATTTAAAAGAGACTTCATATGTGTAAATGGTAATACAAATAAGTATAGGTAATCCTCAATTTATGACCATTTAGTAATTGAGTTTACAAAGGCACTAAAAAAAGTGACTTACAATCAGTCCTTGCACTTATGGCTATTGCAGTACCCCTGTGGTCATGTGATCAAAACTTGGTTGCTTGGCGACCAAGTTGGTGATTTCAGTGTCCTGGGGTCATGTGATCACCATTTGCAACATTCCTAGCCAGCTTCTGACAAGCAAAATCAATGGGAGACTTGGAATTTGCTTAATGACCATGTCGTGACTTACTTAATAACTGACTCACTTAGTAACCGAAGTTCTGATCCCAATTGTAATCATAAGTAAATGACTGTCCAATGTATTTTGCATTTTCCCTAATGTCAAGTATCTTCACTGTTTGGAATTTTGCAGAAATTTAAATGTTTAGTCAATATTGCTTACTTCTACCTTTCCTTCTTTGCTAACTCTTCTCTTATTATTGAAAAGAGAAGTTAGTATAAATGAAGACAATAGCAAAATTGCAATCAACAGAGTTATTTTAATGCTGAAATCTGCTTTTGGATACTAAAAGATCAGCATAAAGTACAACACATGCTTCTAGACGATGAATAGGAATGATTTGGAGTGCTTCAGAGAACGTTACAAGGAACAGCTTGACTGTTATGTTATTGGCAGTGAAGCGGCTCAGAGAGAAATAACTTCCCCTAGAGAAGCAGTGGAAATTCCATCATTGAGGATATTAAGGAAAAAAATAGAAAGGCATGAAGAATTTATAAAAGGCAAGCTGTTGTAAACTGTTGACCGGGAATTTTTTTTGGGGGTCCGCAAGAGAACTATTATCAGTTTATATTGCCACAATCCCATTTTACTTTCAGGTGACAATTGTAAACACTGTCTTACTGTGTATTGAGCTATTATTGGATAATTATGTCCAGTGGTTTTAATAGGTTTCTTTAGATAATCAGCAGTAAATTCTTAAGCAAAAAGAAAAAAGAAATTTTAAAAATGCCTTGAAAACAGTGAATTTCAGTTTTTTTCTTAGAAGTTAAATTAAAAGGTTAAATTATTATATGACAACAAACACAGAAGTGCAATTGGTGTGTGCATGCACATAAACACACACACACACACACACACACACACAGCAGGATAATTCTCAGCAAGCTGAGTAGCACCAAGTTTGATCTTTGGGCGAGGAGGCAACAAACAAAAAAGATCAAGCAAAAAATGAGCTACAATTGACCAGAATTGTGGAGAAAAACGTCAAGAAAAAATTCCCCAGCGCGTATCTATGGGAAAAGCATAGCAAGTGCTCAGAATGGGTGACTGTTGCTGCGATGAAAGAACGACGCGTAGGCAGGATGATGGTTCATGGGAAGGCCCTTCGGTGGGAAGACGCCCTGC
>JANHZT010003402.1:109472-119676 GCA_032468215.1 Stegonotus admiraltiensis | reverse complement strand
CCTCTGGAGGTTCTGAAGGCCCTGGCTGAGTCTCTGCCTCTGGCACCACATCCTCTTCAGCCTCCTCACTGTCCGATACAAGCACCAACTGTGCAGGATGCTGGCACAACACCACACCAGCCTCCTCGTCGTCAGGATCAGCCACTATCCACGCAGGCTGCTGGCGGGCCACAACAAGGACATGTACTTTTAAAGCAATTAGTGCTGATTTTAGACTCTTGATATTGGTACATGAAGATGAATTCACAATATAATACATATATAGCAGCACATGGTTTAGCAGAAAATATCTAAATTTCTTGAATAAATGAAACAAAGGAAACATGACTCACTATAATGAGTTTTGGAGATAATAATTAGCATTAGGATGAAAAGAGCACTTGATACTTATTGAACCAAAACCTTTAAGAACCCTACTGCTGATTAATACAGAAAGCAATAAGTTTAGAAGAGTTGATGTTCTCAGGACATTGATCTGTATTTAATTTAGTCATATTAAATAGCCACCCAAAGCTGCACAATTTTTTTTTCTCCTTAGGTTTCAGATGGCTTTAAAGATCTTGTGGCAGTTTATAGCAAATAAACTGTTGACCAGTTCTTGTTGACCGAATTTGCACTCTTTTAAAGGATTGAGAAACATCTTCTAGTCAACTGAGTGTGGCTTAAATTCATTCATTAATTCATTGTCATTTCATATTTTTGTTCTCAACCAACATCATGGAAGAAATACCTTTGCTTTATACAAAGTTGAATTGCAGAAAATATATTTTCTAAATATTCTTTTAAAAAGCGCATGGAACATTTTGTCTCATTTCAGAATTAAAATTGAAATACTATTTTTGCTGTCATTAATATTTATTTTCAACTCCTTATTGATGTTTTATACAGATAAGCTAAAATGGTTCACTATAAATTTTAATATAAATTTATCACACTTGTGCTTCCTGAAACGTTACATAAATGAAGTGTAATTGCACATCAATGTTTCCACCAGAGGTCTATTTTCATTCTGTCCTAGAACTAGGGATAGACAAGTATTTAATCATGAAAATCAGATTGCTTTGCAAATCTGGTTTTAAAACAGAAATAATTTTAGTTCTAACAATCAGATATGAGAAAACACAATCAGATTCATCAATCCAGACCTTTAATGTTTAGCTTTGAAAAGTTTATAAATTATAAATTCATGGAAGCATTTGTTTTTTTAGAAATTAATTCATTAAACAAATTTATATTTATTTATTTATTTAATATAATTTATATGCTGCCCTATCTCCATAGGACTCAGGGCGGCTCACAACAATTAAAACAAGCAAATAAAAGCATAAAATACATACATAAACAAATATTAAAACCCATTAAAATAATTGAAAGCCCCCTCAGTCCAGGCTGGGCCCTGTAAACAACCATGTTTTTAATTTGTGGTGGAAGGTGCGGAGGTCAGGAGCCAGCCGAAGCCCCAGGGTGAGTTGATTCCAAAGGGTGGGTGGGCCCACAGAGAAAGCTCTACCCCTGGGGGCCGCCAGCCGACATTGTTTAGCTGATGGCACCCGGAGTAGGCCCTCCCTGTGGGAGTGCACCAGGCAATGGGAAGCTGTTGCTGGCTGCAGATGGTCCACCAAATATCCAGGGCCTAAGCCATGTAGGGCTTTATAGGTCATCCCCAGCACCTTGAATCTCACCCGGAGGGCAACCGGCAACCAATGTAAGTCACGCAGGAGAGGTGTTACATGGGAGTATTGGGATTCTCCCATCACAACCCACACAGCTGCATTCTGTACTGGCTGAAGCCTCTGAGTGGTCCTCAAGGGCAGCCCCATGTAGAGAGAATTACAGTAGTCAATACGGGAAGTGACTAGTGTATGAGTAACTGTGCATAGGGCATCTTGGTCCAAATAGGGGCACAACTGGTGCACCAGACGAAACTGGGCATATGCCCCCCGGTCACGGTTGTTGTATGATCTTCTAAACTCAACCGTGAATCCAGGAGGACACTCAAGTTGCATGCCCTGTCTACGGGGGGTAAGACTTCATCCCCTATAGCCAACGATGGAACCTCTCCTTTGGACCAAGATGCTGGTACCCACAGCCACTCAATCTTGGCAGGGTTGAGCCGAAGCCTGTTCCTTCCCATCCACACCTGTACCGCTTCCAGGCATCAGGACATCATGTTGAGGGCATCACTGGGTTGGTTCAGGGTGGATATAAAAAGCTGAGTATCATCAGCGTACTGATGGTACCTCACCCTGAAACCACAGATGATCTCCCCCAGCGGTTTCATATAAATGTTGAACAGAAGGGATGAGAGAACCGACTCCTGGGGCACCCCACAAGTGAGGGGCCTCATGGTCGATCTCTGCCCCCTGCCAACACCGCTTGCATTCAACCCGAGAGGTAGGAGGAGAACCACTGTAAAATGGTGCCTCCCACTCCCAACCCCTCAAGGAGCCACAGCAAGATACCATGGTTGATGGTATCGAAATCCACCAAAAGTTCTAATAGGACCAGAAGAGAAGAATAACCTCTGTCCCGAGCCCTCCAGAGATCATCCACCAGCACGACCAATGCCGTCTCCATGCTGTACTCGGGCCTGAAACCCGATTGGTACAGGTCGAGGTAATCCACTTCATCCAGGGCCATCAGGAGCTGACGTGCCACCACACTCTCAACAACTTTTGCAAGGAAGCGAAGGTCAAAAATGACTCAAGACAGCTGGATCCAAGGCCAGCTTCTTGAGGAGGGGCCTCACCACCACCTCCTTCAAGGTGGCAGGAAAGCTCTCCTCCTCCAAGGAAGCCATTATCACTGCCTGGATCCAGCTGCGTGCCACCTCCTGAGCTGAGTAAACCAGCCAGGAGGGGTACAGTTCCAGCGCACATGTGGCCGCACTCAGCTTCCTCATGATCTTGTCCACTTCCTCTGGGGTAACAGGATCGAACTCTTCCCAAAGCACAAGACCCGCTGCCTCCTCACCGTCTGGCTCAGTCCAGTCAGAGTCCAAGCCATCCCGAATCTGAGCAATCTTGTCCAGCAGGTGCTGGCTAAACTCCTCGGCTCGCCCTAGCAGAGGGTCTTCCCTCACACTCTGATTCAAGAGGGAGCGGGACACCCTGAACAGGGCAGCCAGGTGATTCTCTGCGAATGCGATGACATCGGAGAAATAGCGATGCTTTACCATTGTCAACTCCACCAGGTAGGCCCATGGGGCCGACCTTAGCTGTGACTGGTCAGATTCGGAATGACTGGCTCTCCAATGGCTCTCTAGGCCTCACCTATGTTGCTTCATCCCCCAGAGCTCCTCGGTAAACCAAGGGGCCAACCAGGATCTGCATCGTGTCAGAGGACGCAAAGGCACGACCCGGTCAAGAGCCCCGGCAGCAGCTTCATCCCAGACATCCACCTGGGTCACGACCAGGGCATGGGAGAGAGAGAGAGGCATCATCCCAAGCTCTGTCTGGAACCTCTCTGGGTCCATCAGGCGCCTGGGGCAGAACCAGATGGTCAGCTCCACCTCCCAGTGAGAAGGGGTGGAGTACTGGAGTACAGCCAGAGAAGATAGTGATCGGTCCATGACAGGGGATAAATAGCAGATAATCCCCCACCGAGCTCCACCCACCACTGCTCTGAGACAAAAACAAGATCGGGCGTGTGGCCTCCCTCATGTGTTGGGCCCTGAATAATCTGATTCAGGTCCATAGCTGCCATGGAAGCCATGAACTCCCGAGCCACCCCCGATGCCCCACCTAGGGACGGCAGATTGAAGTCCCCCAGAACAATAAGTCTGGGAAACTCCACCACCAGCCCCGATAGGGCGTCGAGTAGCCCGGGCAGGGCTGTTGATACACAGCTGGGAGACAGGTATGCAATCAAACAAGCCCAACTGTCCACATGGGCCCCACTTCATGAGGAGGTTCTCACACTCATCTATCTTATATGCCTGCCCAACTCACACATATTAACTCTGGGAAGCCTACAACATTATAAATTCACAGAATAGAACTCATACCCCAACTTCCCCATCCCCCCCCCATGGCAACAACAAGCATAGTCACACCAGCCATATGATTGGTTCCATATCAGCCCAAGGTCCCAGGCTTCTGGGGTCAAAAATACTGGTTAGAAACACCTGTTTCTACAATATTGGCTTGTCTTGAAAATGTCTCACTAATTTTGCTGAGAATGAAAGTAGCACACTGAAACTAGTACTACTTAAGCAAACAATATGTGTGGAGTCTTACTCACATAACCAACTACTAAAAATTATAGCCATACCAATTATTCATACCTATGCAGTGCTACTGTGGCTTAATTGAGCTGCACAAATCCTTGAAAGAAATGATCTGTAATGTGCAGGAGTTGAAATGCTTACCCACTGGCAAACCATGAGTTGATTAAAAGCAACTTCTAAAGTAGTTTCAAGCACAAATAACCAGGAATATTTGTTGAATTCAAAGCGCAAAAGGGGTTATTCTTGCTACCTATACATAAGAACCTAGTCAACTAATGGCTGAAGCTAAATTGGTGCTAGATAAGAGTCAATGGAATCCACAGGGGCTGGACTTGAGTCTCTTGTGGCAACCCAAACAAACGACATATTTAATTTTGCCTTCCACCTCAGCCTGTTTTTCGCCTATAAGTAGGTACCTTCTATAAGCCTTCTGTAAAATCTAGCTGCTTGAACAATTTAATTTAATTTGTTAATTTAATTTGTTTATACTCTTCACTAATGTAAAGCAACTCTTTCAATTTTCTGAAAGCTGAGGAAATTATCATCAACCAGGAAAGGGTATTTTTCTCCTCTAAGAACCAGGTTCCTTTAGAAGTAATCTATGGGAAATACAGGTCAGTTGTGGTTGCACAGGGCCATATTCCACAGTGATTGTGGCCACTTATTCTGTCTTTCTGTCACACAATTTTTCTTGCAAATTCCTCATTTCCCTTTTATCTTTTTTTAGACACTGTTGCCTTTAACTTTCTCTTCCTTCCCACACTGAAGATTTGAACAGATTGTTCTTGCCAGAGATCTGAACTGAGCAGCTCACAGAGGACTTCTCAAGTTAGTATGGAGGCTGAGTGTATCTCTAGGGAAAGGGAACTGTTTTGAAGCTTGCTGTTTTAGTATTTTGTTGTTGATGTTGCCATTGTTTATTGCACAAACGTCTTACATTAGTTTTGTGTAGCCTTTTCTTTTTTTAAAAAAAATATTCTTAGGAGACTTGTGCATGAGAAATAGCAATTCAGTTCATTTGACAAGAATACAGCAATTTAAAAGGTTCCAGGAGTTAAAAATCAAAAGCTACTCCAAGCTGGCTTAATTACTGTCATCATACGCTATTTTGATATGATACAGAGTGAGGAAACCATTGTACAAGTGGGCTCTTCAATCATATGGAATGCTTCCTTATATACAAGAGAGTGTCCTAAGGCAGTCTTCTTTTATAATTTCATTAAGGCCATAGAAGAATTATATCTACATGGTGGAAGTATATTTCACCTATGAGAGAATTTGCAACAGAAGCAAATCCTGGCTACTGTTCAATCCCCTTTAAAAAATCCATGAGAGTACAGAGTATGGTCTTTCTTTATCTTCTGTAGAAAGAGACTGTGCAGGCAACTTTCCACTTTTCCACTCTTCTTTTTTAGAAGAATAAAACACTGGTGTTCATTGGAGGATAATGCTCTTTGCCAAAATGCTGTTATTCTAAGTCAAATGTGGTCCACCTTATTTCTCCAAATAATTTGGTTCAACAATTTTTTCCTTTTCATTATTAAAAGAAAAAAGAACTATATCTGACACCAACATCTCTTAGAGCAGATTGGTAAAACACCCTGCCACTCCATCATTTAGGCATGGCAACAGCTGTGAAACAGTCTGTTTCTGAGAGATAATCCTGCAGAAAAATTCCTCCATTTGTCCATGTATATACTTTTAGAGGGACAGCATATGCATGTGGAAGATACTTCTGACTTTGGATGTAGTTTATATTTATTCAATATTTTATTGTTAACATTGAGACCATGAACTGCCCCAAATCAGTTATGACCCAACACATATGAGTAGGATAGGTTAGATCTGAAGATGGACAACACAAGTCTGCTGTGGCACAGTGGTTAGAATGTGCTGCTGCTGCTTGGGTGTGTGTGTGTGTGTGTGTGTGTGTGTGCGTGCGTGTGCAGTACATTCCAGAGAGAAGTCCAAAATAAGAGTACATGCAGTCCTGAACTGGATAAGGAAGGAGGAAGAGATTCTGGGTAGATTCAGCCTTGAATCTCTCAGAACACATCTGATTAAAATACATTTTAATACAGGACTCTTTTTTAAGGCAGATTGACTTAAATTAATTCTATTGTATGTCTTCTAGTTGTATCATGTATTGATATAGCGAGCTTCTGGGAAAAATGTTCTGGAATAAGCTTTAAGATAGTCAGCAAAGAAATATTAGTACAGAACAGAAGCTGAAATGATTTTGTTAAAGATGCTTTGGGTTTCTGTCAAAAGCTGAGCTGCTTCATTAAAAATGAAAATTTTATTTGCACTTATCCGTTGTCCCTGAGGCCATGTCAGGCTTGCTGGCCCCAAATTACATGAATATGAGAAGAGATTTAAGAACTTGTAAAGTGGAGGGGTTTTTTTTGAATTCATCCATATACACAATTAACTTACTTGATTCAAAGGCTTTTTATGTATGTATACGTGTTGGTGTGCCTTTTTATTATCAGCACAAACAAGGGGAGGAAAAGGGCTTGCCTATTACATTCCAATAGCGTAGCCAATGTACCTTGTTAACATGCTGTAAAATATCTGCTCTCATAGCAGGAAGTGACAGTATATCACTGGCTCTGCAATTTCACTGAAACATCCTGCACTTCCCTAATAAGCAGCTTGAAAACAAACAAGTTTTTTTAAAAAGTGCCCAGGTGCTCAAAGTGTCTTGGAAAATTGAGTGCAAACTGGTTGCATTCTCTCCAAACAAATCAAGGGGGGGGGGGAGAGAGAGAGAGAGAGGGAGAGAGAGAGAGAGAGAGAGAAACAAGAAAACAAGAACAAAAAAATGTAGAAATATAACCTTATTAAATAAGACAGCAAGCCTAAGTGGCATACAAGGCTATTAAACATACTAAATTGCTCTATAATAATAAGAAACATATTTCACATCTGTTCCACGACACTCCAGTTTTAACAACTAATAGGAATACCAGGCTGGAAAATAGTTGGGCTTGTGCATCAGTATATCATTGTCAATAGCTAAGCTGTCTCAAAAGAAGCACTTATCTCATACATTTTATTGCTTGATAGCTTGCTGATTGCTTTTACAAAACAATAAATTGATGGCCTGATTCAGCAGTGACATTAGGTTATGTTCATTTTTTTGGTGATTGATGCTTTGAATTAGGAAACTCATATAGTTTCCCTACCCTTTTGCAAAAATGATATCTCAAACAGCAAAGTTAAATCTCACAACTGAAATGACATGGCTGTTTCTAAACCAGATTAAAACTGGGTGCTTAAAAAAGCTGGCTCATGATCCTCTTCAATAAAATACTGATAATCTATTTGCCAATGTTGCTTGTTTGAATGAACATCATGTTTAAATACGTAAGCTAAGCATGTAAGATGGCCACTTCAATACAACCAGAAAAAGAAACTGCATCATCACAAAAAGAGGAGACATTACAGGTTTCAGATTTGAACAGTATTTGCATACATTGATTTATATTTATAGGTGCAAACTGGCCATAAATATGAGCACATTCAAGACCCCTGATCTTTTTTCTTAGTAGTTCTTTATTTTTAAATCAGACTTGGATTAAATTATCGTTCAACTGAAGGAGGAGTTAGAAAAGTGCACATAAATGTGACAGAATAAACAATATTTTGGAATAATCTGCATCTTTTAATGATATGAAGTACTTCTATTTATTTTTTAATAAATTTTCTATTTTGTGCTCTTTTATCAATGCTTTTCAATACATATGTAGACATACTTCTTAGGACAAAGATTTTTACCCAAGAGATAATGAACAAGTAACAAATAAAAGATTCATGGCTTGAAGTTCAACGACAGAACATAGAAAATGGGATAATTATCTCATGCAGGTAAAAACTGCCATACAAAGTCAAAACTTCCACTATTTTTGGAAACACACAAAAACAGAAATATACATTATTTATACTACATACTTTATGCTGCCATGCCTACGCAAATATATTACAAAAGAAGAAAAATGCTTGGCCTGTTTATCTACTTTAACATATGGCCTGGTAACTAATTCCAACAGTCCAAATACAAGAGTTTTCTTTTATGTTACTTCTGGAAACATCTTTTTTCTTGGGCAATGTCATGTATCTGCATTATATAACCCTATGGTGTTATCGTCATAGAATCACAGGTTTGAAAGAACGTTCAGACCTTATCTAGTTCAGCTCTGCTCAATGGACATTCCACTAAGGTATATTTGACCAATAGCATCCAGTTCCATCTCTTTTTCAACTATGAGTGAGATTGGGTTTAAGGCATGCTTAGCTGCACTGGTATTAAAATAGCTTCTTCCCCCTTAACTTGATAGCATCCAATGGAGCTATGAGGTATGCATCTGTAACGCTTCATCAGGGATTTAATTTGAGGCAAAGCCAGTTGATCAATGGCACCTACACCAAACTGTGATGATGC
Organism: Stegonotus admiraltiensis; assembly: GCA_032468215.1. NCBI lineage: Eukaryota > Metazoa > Chordata > Lepidosauria > Squamata > Colubridae > Stegonotus > Stegonotus admiraltiensis. The sequence continues at coordinate 111,004 of JANHZT010003402.1, read as the reverse complement.
CAAGAAGTTGATTTGTGTGCCCACTAACCTTACCACAAATGTTATCAGACACAAATATTAAGTAAGATAATTGTATAATGATGTTGACATGCATATTTCATTCCTGTCCCATACATCAGTTACAAAACCCTGGGAAATTACCAATGCTGGATAGATTCTTAGTAAAACAAATTAGCCCCTTCTGGGTGATGCAGGCACCTCACCCATCCTTTGGTCCTTGGTCACCCTTCTCTGTGTCCATTCTACTTCTCTTTCTCTAAAAAGAACTGGGTACAGCAATGCTATGCCAATAAACCATCAGAATTACTAACAAAAGCTGGCAGGATTTTTTTAATTACCCATACGCCTTATTTTTAAATTAGTGTAGCACAAAGAAAGTAGGGGAAAAGCAAGGTAAAACTGACTGCTAATTTAAATCACTCAATGATGTTTCTGATGAAACATCAGAAAAGGGAGGTAGTGAAACAGTTAGGATTAGGGTTCACTATTAAATTATAGAAAAATAATGTAATAGGCTGAAGTAGCTTAACACAGAAATACCAAAATTATCATTTCTAATGCTATGTGAACACATCTGGAAGTTGACATTTATTGGGCATATAAAAAAATGTAGGTGGGAGGGGAAGAGAAAATGTTAACTAAAAGTGCTGAGCTATGACTGAGCTTCTTTCGTATCTCTAGTTTATTTGTTTGCTTGCTTTGTTTAAACTTCCTTCAACTCAAGTTTCAGCAGAATGAGATGTAAGATGAAAAAAAAAACCATGAAGAAACCTAATAGGCAGAGGCCTGCAGCATTTATTCCCCATTCTTGCTGAGCTCTGCGACTGGTGCATTCATCCCAGTGGCTGATGACAAGAGGAAGAGGAGACTGGCAAATATGAAGTTCTCAACCCATCTTTTTGCCTATCACATGGATGGCAGTGACTCAGACCAAATGCAGCAATGATTGCTACTGGAGGGCAGCAAATGTCATGCAGGAGAGTTTTCTACTGACTTAACAATGGGTGGAATAGCACTAATTCAGCAATGGAGAAAGGCCTTCAAAGTTACTGAAACAAGGAGACGATTTCAAAAAAAGGAATGGGACAAACTGTAAAGTTAATGGCAGAAATTTCTGTTGCTAAGCAAGTGAGTTTTGCCCCATTTTACAACCTTTCCTGCCACCGTTGTTAAGTGAATCACTGCAGTTTTTTTAAGTTAGTAACATGATTGCTAAGTGAATCTGGCTTCCCCATTGACTCTGCTTGTCAGAAGGTCTCAAAATGATTATGTGACTCTGGCACCCTGCAACTGTCATAAATACATGACAGTTGCCAGAGTTTGAATTTTGATCAGGTGACCATGGGGATGCTGCAACTGTCATAAGTGTGAAAAATGGCCATAAGCCACTTTTTTCAGTGCCATTGTAACTTTGGTCACTAAACAAATAATTGTAAGTCAAGGACTACCTGTATAACTCCATACCACTAGAGCAGTGTTTCTCAACCTTGGTAGCTTGAAGATGGGTGGACTTCAACTCCCAGAATCCCCCA
>JANHZT010003402.1:22199-35107 GCA_032468215.1 Stegonotus admiraltiensis | reverse complement strand
GTAGACGAACTGAACTTAATTGACATTTGGAGGGCCTTGCATATGAACAGTAAACAATATACATTTTATTCCAGTCCGCAGAAATCATGGTCAAGGATTGATATGGTGTGGGTCAGTAGGAGCCTGGGGATGCAAATAGAATCGGTGGAAATTACAACCAACATTTGGGCAGACCATAACCCCTTAGAAATACGATGGAAAAACACTCAGAGAAATAAACGGCAGAGGTGGAGGCTAAATACATATTTACTGAAAGAGAGGCAGTCTTACTTTCATTTTTCTTAGCAAACATAATCATACGTATTATCTGAGAACACACTTAAAGCATTTTCAATTTAAAAAAAGGTCTAATTTATTTCTATTTGTATCAACAGAAACAAATTCAGAAGTTTTGCTCAATAGGATGAATACTTCTGAATTCAGGGAACTTAAGTCCCAAAGTGGTGAATTTGTGATATTATTTATGTGCTATCATCTAAAGTCAATAGTAGCATTTGACCCACTGGTGTCATTCTTCATTGGTTTCATTCTTCACCCCAAAGTACAACACAATGCAAAGTAAGAAATAAGGGGAAAAAATGACAAGAAGGAAATAATATGGCCTTCTCACCCAGACAAAAATGAGTTCAGCATATTATTTAGAGCAACAACTCCCAATCTTTGTGGCTTGGCAGCCTGGCAGGGGAGGGGGAGAGGGGAAGGGAGGGGAACATGAGTGGGGCTGAGTGTGCATGTGCATGTGTGCTGGCCTGCTGCTTGCGTGAGTGGAGCTGCACACAAGCCAGCCCACCACTGATGCATGTGGAGCTCCACGAGTATGTGCATGCCAGCCTGCCTCTCACATGGCCCAGATCTGAATAGGCCATGGCCCAGTAGTCAGTCGCAGCCTGGGGGTTGGTATGCTTTCCCACTCATTCACACACACACATAACTGTGATTTAAGTGATTTAAGTAATTCCCCAGCAATTCCCTTCACCAAAACCCCAAAACTGTCCCAATTAAGTCCGGCCATGAGCAGACCAATGCTAGTCCACAGAGCAATGGCCAAAGAGTCTACAAGGCACTTGGAAGTTTCTTAATCAAAATAAATCCAGCAGGCAAATTTAAATCCACAACACAAGAGAGTTCACAAGGCAAGAAAAGTCCAGAGTTTCCAAGGCATGATCCAAGTCAAGACATGGTGTTAATCCAAAGAGAGACATGAATCCCAACAACCAGCAAACACAGGGTTAGGAAACAAAAACATTGCTCACCGAATCACCTCCATTTGTCTGCTGTGCTAAATAGCCAGCTTCCAGTGCAGCCTGTCAAGAAGGGTGAGGCTTTCTCCTTCTGAGTAATCTAGGTGGTCTTCTCTGCTCCTGCCTTTTCTCTGCCCTACGTGTTCTTGGATCAGGGGCAGAAGGCAGTTCCTCTTCCTCATCACTGACCCACTGTAGTTGCATTCTTTCCCCACCTGGAACCTCAGGACACTTCTGCTGCAGATGCACTTCAAACAAATCCCTCACAGAAACTTCCTAACAGTGGGAACAATTAATCAGTGGAACAGCTTCACTTCAGTCATTGTGGGTGCTTCATCATATAAATCAAAATAAAAAAAAATCACTGGAGGTTTTTAAGAAGAGACTGGACAGTCACTTGTCTGAAATGGTGTAGGATCTCCTGCTTGAGCAGGCAGCTGGACTAGAAGACCTCAAAGGTCCCTTCCCACTCTATTCTGATTCTGAGGTGGCTGGGGTAGTAATCCAGGTGGAGAATCCCTGATTTATAGCACAGTGCTGACTTTAAGAATGTTTTTAGTCAGGGGCAATGTGGAGAGAGCCTGTTCGGTATAATGGTTAAGACTTCTGACTAGAAACTGGGAGACTGAGTTCTAGTCTCAACTTGGACACAAAGCCAGTTGACTGATCTTGGGTCCATCACTTTCTCTCAGTCCTAGGAAGCAGGCAATGGCAAGCCACTTCTGAAAAATTTAGCCAAGAAAACTGCAGGCCTTTATTCAGGCAGTCTATAAGAGTCAGTCACAACATAACAGAAATTTAAAAATGTAGGAAGGACCTAAAATAGAAAAGCAATACAGAAACGGAATGTATCAAAAGAACAGAAACAAGGTTATGCAGGATCAAATGAAAAGTTTATTTAATCCAGAAGCTTTGTTTCCACAGTTGTCTATGGCACAATTGTCTATGGCAGAGTTTCTTAACCTTGGCAACTTCAAGATGTGTGGACTTTAACTCCCAGAATTCCCTCTGCTGGCTGGGGAATTCTGAGAGTTGAAGTCCACACAGCTTAGAATTGGCAAGTTTGTGAAACACTGGTCTGTAGGGGGGGAAATGTAACAAGAAATGCATATAGTAGACCTTGTTTTTTTCCCCATCATTTGAGACTAAGAAGCAAGAGAAGTTAAAAAGCAAATCATCCGAGAAAAAATAACTTAATATTTAGTGTCTTAGAAACATTCATACCCAACCTAATACCAGACCTGAAAGGTTTATGTTAGTATTTAAATAAGCAACAGCAGGTATATTTTTAAATCAGTTCCAGTACATTTGGAAAAGTATATTGGGCTGCACTCCTATTGTATATAAAACATGCTTGAAGAATTTTAAGGGAAGTCCAGTAAGCTTTTAATAGATCAGCAATATTTCTCAGTTTAATTTCAATTCAAATTGAATCATATATTAAAACTATATCTTGGGTTACTTGTATATCTTCATATTGCAGTATAAAGAACCAAATAATTTTTGGAAAAGTTGAAGCTGTGCTTATAAATACAGAAAACATAATATCAGAGTTGGATGGGACCTTGGAGGCCTTCTAGTCTAACCCACTGCTCAAGCAAAAGACACTATGACCCCAAGATATTGGAAGACTGTTATCATATCATCCTTAGTCCTTGTTTTCAGTAGACAATTGGACAAAACCAATTCCTGCAACCATTCTCCATATGTTTTATCCTCCAGTCTCCAAATCATCTTTGTTTCTGTTCTCTGCACTCTTTCTAGAGTCTCAACATCTTTTTATATCATGATGACCAATGGGTCAAATGCCACTACCCACTCTAGATAATAGGTCATAATGGCCTAGGCCCAGGATATTTGTTGGACCACCTGCAGCCAGCATCTGTGTCCCATCACCTGGTACGAGCCCATAGGGAGGGCTTGCTCAGGGTGCCGTCGGCTAGACAATGTCGGCTGGCGGCCCCCAGGGGTAGAGCCTTCTCTGTGAGCGCACCCACCCTCTGGAATCAACTTACCTTGGGGTTCCGGTTGGCCCCTGACCTTCGCACTTTCCGCCGCAAATTAAAAACTTGGTTATTTAAGTCCCCCGGCCTGGACTGAAGGGGTTGTATATGTGTTTTAACTTTTATCTAGTCTTAATTGTGTATTTTAATTGGGTATTTGTGGTTATTGTGGATTTTATTGTTGTGAGCTGCCCTGAGTCTATTGGAGATAGGGCGGCATATAAGATAGATAGATAGATAGATAGATAGATAGATAGATAGATAGATAGATAGATAGATAGATAGATATTCAAATTTTGAGAATGGGAACACTATTTTTTCACTGTTCTCTTGTATGCTTCCATAATTGAAAGAAAATTTACCCAAGAGTTAAAAACGACAGAAACATTAAGTGAAAAATGAAGAAAAAGAATAAAAGAAAATGTGAAAGACAGCAAATCCCCTTCCCAAAGAATAAATAAAGAAAAGCAACTTCCAAATTTTGCAGAAGTTTTAAACATAATGGTTACCATATACAATCTCCTAAATTACATATTTTGGTTCTCTTCTTCCTATGACAACACCTTTTAATCAGTGAATCCCAAACCACTAATTTGTTTTTATCCATTTTCAGTAAATAATCCATAAAAGTCTTTTATAAAAGTAATTGTTTTTGACCTCTTTAATCAAACAAGCCCATTCTGTCACCTTTGCATAATTCTTGTTGGATTTGTTGAGAAAACCAGAAATCATACACTTGACTAAAATCTAATAAACACTGAAGAAGAGCAGGTGTAGCCGTGTTCCTGGCTAACCTTTTCTGTCATTCAGCTGGTTTCTGCCAAATTAGACCAACAGTATTTTAGTGCTGTTGACATTTATTTATTGGAAACCTATTATAGATTAAATAATAGCTGGCTAAGATCATCTGATTTGCTCCCTGTGTGATATTTTGAACTCTGCTTCTCTAATGGAAGAATGTTTAACATGATCAGTCTATGTGCTAGCTAATCTTGAAGTACAAGTAAAATTACCTAAGTGCCAGTTTCTTGAAGTATAGTTAGTGCTTGACTTAGGGCCACAATTCAGCTCAAAATTTCTTTTGCTAAGTGAAGCATTTATTAAGTGAGTTTTGTACCACTTTATGACCTTTGCTAAGTGAGTCACTGCAGTTATTAAGTCAGTAACCATGATTGTCAGGTGAATCTGGCTTTCCCCATTCACTTTGCTTGTCAGAAGGTCACAAAAGGTGATTACATGACCCCAGGATATTGCAACAGTCGTAAATATGAGTCAGTTGCCAAGCATCTAAATTTTGATCATGGGACCATAGTAATGCTTGCAATCAGTGGTGAAATCCCAATTTTTTTACTACTGGTTCTGTGGGCGTGGCTTGGTGGGCATGGCAAGGGAAGGATACTGCAAAATCTTCATTCCCACCCCATTCCAGGGGAAGGATACTGCAAAATCTCCATTCTCCACCCCACTCTGGGGCCAGCCAGAGGTGGTATTTGCCGGTTCTCCAAACTACTCAAAATTTCTGCTACTGGTTCTCCGAACAGCTCAAAATTTCTGCTACCGGTTCTCCAGAACCTGTCAGAACTTACTGGATTTCACCCCTGCTTGCAATGGTTGTGTGAAAAATGGTCATACATTATTTTTCTTCAGTGCCATTATAACTTTGATTGGTCACTAAACAAATAGTTGTATATTGAGGACTGCCTGTATCAGCTGAGAATATACAGCATTGCATTGATTGCTATAGCCTCCATTGTACCATAAATAAGATTCCTATCATTTGGTCTAATTCATGTTAAGATCTGTTTAAATTATTGCGAATAATTCCTATCCAATTTATCCATATTACTACAAACAATGGATCTGTCGCAGAAAGACATGAAATAGAAATGGCTAGTGGAAGGTTTGTTTATTTATTTATTTAAAAAAAACTTTTCAGACCGAGAAGCAAAACTGTAAAGCGGCAAATGGTTTACACACCAAATAACGCTCTCAGGTTATTGTGTGATATCTCAACATGTATAATTGGAGCAATTATTTCACATGTCCTGGCTGATGGAGAAGAAACCTCAGCAACCTCTGTGTGCAAATGCTGTGTGTAAACAAGTTTTTGTAACAGGTTGATGTACAGGGTTTATTTTGTATTCATACCAGCTTGCTAAAATGGGAAGGAAGGTCAGGAATTGTGGGTTCTGCAGGCATTTTTTATTTTATTTTATTTTTTGGTAAAAGTCTACATTCCATTTGCTGTTCAGAATTATGTGATAGGGAGAATTTCCTGACAACTATTTTAGAAACAGAAGTGGGTTTAATAATATGCTTGCCTTTAGAGTTTATTTAGGCTGCACTGCTATTCAGAATAAAATTATTTCCATTAAAATGTATTGTATTTGATAGAGACCATCACACATAAATATACAGAGATATACATCATTTAACAGGTTTTTAGTTCTATTACACTTTTCCCATGATTTGTTTTAACTTGTTCTAGTAGATTTTAATTCTTTAGCTAGTGTGATTTGTGATAACTGCTATTAATCTCTGTAGTTCTGAAAACCTACAGGATATTACAATGTCATAACCCGTGAGTCTGTAGTCATTTGGCACCAAGACTAACATTAACCGTAAAACTCACATATTGCATAAAGCTAATATACCCTTAGATACTCTAACACAGCTGGTGTATGAATGATTCAATTGAAAGCTTCAATGATTGAAAGATAATAGTTTAAAATTGGCCTGCCTTGCCTCTAAAGGGATGGAAATCTTAAAATTCAGCTTATTTCACATATGTCTGCTCACTGCATTGCAGCATTTTTAAATGAAGCAAGCCAGTTGACAAAAGCACAGAAAGTACATATTTGAGACACCCTGAGATGGAGAATAGATTTTTTTTTAAAAAAAAAACATATTTACAAGTTTTCTATTTTATTTTGAGAGCCAGAATATGTACCCTTTTTAAACCAAATACTTTCTTGGGTGCATAGAGAGAGAGTTTCAAAGAAAAACAGGAAAAGAACCCTGAAAATAGTATCCCCTCCCACCCCCAGCAACATTGCTCATAGAGAGATGAACGCAGTATATTGTAAATCTAGCTATTGATAGTTACTGTTTTCTTTAGAAAGATGCCATTTCAAAATGAGAGTCAAGGATTGGGTGAATAAACATTAAGAAGCACTTAACATTTAAAAAAGGTAGCGAGGCTAGATATTTGGATGGATAAAAAGAACTACTTTTCCTTTGAAGACTATCATCTCAAAAACCAAGACTATGCCTTGGAGACAAAAACACCTTTCAGATTTAAAATGTACTAGCTTAGGGTAGTCAGTCTTCTTCTGTGTAGAAATTATTATGGTCAGCCAGATGTATAAACTAAATTTAGTATTTTTGTCCATCTATTGAGTTCTTCTAAGGACCTGGGATAGGAGATGTTGTTTGATAGTGTTAAAGGTATTGTCACAGGATGTAAGCAGTTCCAAGTAAAACTGCCTTTTCCAATTCACTACTGGTAACTTTGTCAATGACAATGGTGTTCAAGTGATGAACCAGTTGTTTATGGTTGCACCCAAGGTGCCTATTATGATTGGTGCTATCCTTGTTTTCTTTCGCTACAGTTTCTACTTATATTTGCAGGTCCTTATACTTCGAGATTTTCTCCAGTTCTTTCTCTTTTATTCTGCCGTCTCCGGGTATCCAGACTGTTTTTTTGTTTCTGACACTATGTTCTTGTATTTGTCAGCTGGGCTCCCATTCTAAGACTTATGGTAGCTGCTGAATCTTATCTCTGGACTCTACTGCGCATGTACACATTCCTTCACATTTTTTCTTTCTCTTTGTACTTTCTTTGTTCGCCTGCCAGGGCTTCTCCTGGCAGAGCGGGAACTTTGCCAAAATGTAATTAATTAGCTAGTTAGCTTTTTATTTTCATTTACAATAAAAGGTTTCATTAGAACATATTCTCGGGTTTTATTTTCTTTAAAGTATACAACAAAGAGAAAGCCACGATCCGTTCACCTCTAAATATGAGAAATTACCCCCAGGGGGGGAACGGGGATTATAGTATATATAGTATATATTTAGTTTATACACCCCAACAGTCTCTCATCAACAATTTTTTAAATCTGAGGTGTTTCATGGCAGGTGCTTATCTGTTGGAATCCTAAACTACTAGTGTAGTTTAGCTTCTTCGGTGGGTTTTTTTTTTTAATTACTTTTTCTAATTTATTGTTCCACCAATTCTTTCTTGCAGGCAAATGACATTTTTTGCAAATATTCCAATCCTTTGTGCTTCTTTGTCATGCTATTGTTTGTAATCAGTCTGTATGGACCTCATGTAGCAGCTAGCTAGGTGATCCACTATTTCTTCAGTGTCCTTGAGGAAGCAGTATTTTTTTATCTATTGCTGTCTTCTCAATTTTGGTTTTGTGTGCAGTTCTTCTCAATGTTTGGTCTTGTGCAGCCAGAATTAGCCTTTCTGTCTCTTTCTTCAACTTTCCTGGTCTTAGCCATTGTCAAATCATCTTGTTACTTGCTTTGTAGTTTTTTTTAATGTACTGGCCATGTAATATTTTGCCTTGTCATGTCTCTTTTCTATTCTTTATTTAGTCTTTCTTGTAGATCAGTTGCTCCAGTGTTCACTAAGCCTTCCTGGTGTACTAGCTTCAGTGTATCTTCTTTACTGTCTTTCAGGATATTCTTCCAATGCCCATTTTTCTTCTTCACCTGTTTAGTGTAATGTACTTGCAACATTTCACACCCACCTATTTTCCTTGGTAAGTAGAGTGTGTCAACATTGCTAAGATGAAGGGTATGATTCATTGTCATTATTTTTCTGGTCTTCCTATATGGTTATTATTATTTTATCCCATATACCTCTGCACCAAACTGTTTTTCTGTCTCACATGCAAAGGGAATGTGACAAAGCAAGACAGTGTTGTTTGTGGAAACAATCCTGGCTTCAAAAAGGTTGGATGTAATCAAGCATCCAAAGTCCTTCCCCTTTTTATCATGTATTCTATGCACTGCATGCACATAAAAAGGGGCAGGTGTCAATCGCCTTATCACATCCATCATTTTGAAGCCAGTGAACAGTACTGTAGAAGCAAGTCCAAAGTCAAAAACTGTTTTTAACAGTCCTTATTCTCTTGCCAAAAAGGGACGTGGTGGCTCAGTGGCTAAGACGCTGAGCTTGTCAGTGGTTCAAATCCCTAGTGCCGCATAACGGGGTTAGCTCCTATTACTTGTCCCAGCTTCTGCTAACTTAGCAGTTCGAAAGCACGTAAAAAATGCAAGTAGAAAAATAGGGACCACCTTGGGTGGCTAGGTAACAGTGTTCTGTGTGCCTTTGGCATTTAGTCATGCCAGCCACATGACCATGGAGATGTCTTTGGACAACGCTGGCTCTTTGGCTTTGAAACTGAGATGAGCACCTTCCCCTAGAGTCAGGAACGAGTAGCACATATGTGCGAGGGGAACCTTTACCTTTACCTATTCTCTTGCCAAATCTTATTTCACAAGTGTGAATGGGTTGTCCTCTATAAAGAGTATTAATTGCATTCTTGATTGATATGTTTTCTCCACAGAATTAATTTAACAGGAACCGTGTGTTGAACTGAATAATTTCCCCAGAATAGTAAAGAAACATAACACATTTAGAATTAATAGTTTTTGTGATAGCAACATCATAGGATATTGACCTAAAATGTAAATACTAATTTAATTTAATGTACCTTCCTCTCTTTGACTGTGGAGTAGGATTTAAAGACAGACAGAACAGGATAAGTTGTACAATGCCAAAACTGAAGATGGGCTTGTAGACTCTGTACAAATATATGTACAGTTTCTTTTCCCTTTGATCAGGGACATCTGCAAGGAAGGATAACAATCTGTAAAATGATAAGTGTGGCATCTAAAACAGAAACGCTATCTTTCTTCTACATGTATACACAATTCTTTACTAGAGAATTTAGAGTTCCAATATAACTAGTAATATTATTTTTAATCCATCCAGTAATTGAAATTCTTCGGACAGAGTTCAGCACTATTAAAACATGAAGAATTTCTAAAACATTAAAAAAGAAGACTAAAGATAAAACAACAGCACGAATGTAATAGGTAGCAGAGAAAAATAACTACTGAAGTACCGTGTAGGCAGGTATAACTGTATAAAATTCTAAACAGAGAAACACAAGCTTCCTTCACAATAGATGAAAACTTTGGGAGAAAATGGAGGTCAGATTTTGACATACCTGCTTTTCTACCCAAAGGACAAAGCAGAGTGATTACCCCATCTCTTCCCCTAAAGGAAGGGGGGGGGAGTCATGGACACTCTTATCAGCAAGATCAAATGTGGATACACAAACACACCACCTTCTGCAGCCTTACCCAGGAGAACAACGGAACAGGCTTTTAACAGATTCTTCAACAGAGTGAAAAAGCTAACAAAGGCTTCCGAAACATCTTAAAAGCATGTCAGGGAATAACAAAGGCAGAACAAAACATTTTCAACTTTTTATGTATTGTGCAGGTGAATCAGGGGTGCTATTCAGCAGGTTCTGGAGAACCAGTAGTAGAAATTCTGAGTAGTTCGGAGAACCAGCAAATACCACCTCTGGCTGGCCCCAGAGTAGAGTGGGAATGGAGATTTTGCAATATTCTTCCTCCAGAAGTGGGGAGGGAATGGAGATTTTACAATATCCTTCCCCTGGAGTGGGGTGGGAATGGAGATTTTGCAGTTTTCTTCCCCTGCCATGCCCACCAAGCCACGCCCACCGAACCAGTAGTAAAAAAAAAATTGAATTCCAGCACTGAGGTGAATCCTGTATGGCTGTCTATAACATTAAGTATACAGTATATATGCAATAGAAGATAGATAGATAGATAGATAGATAGATAGATAGATAGATAGATAGATAGATAGATATAGATTGTTTGACAGAAAACACTTGATAGTTTTTATCTTGCTGCTTTTATTTTCATTTTAAGGTTGGGCTTCGATTTCATATTACTAATCTTTATTCATCTCTGAATCTTTGATGGGTCTCAGGTGTAAAAAGTAACATATGGCTGTGCAAAAGAGGAAGTCTGGAGACTTATACTACCTTAACAGGGCATAAGCCATCATGTACTACCTGTATATACATATTTAAAAATTGAAATATTAAGTTATCAACTTAATTTATTATGTTTTATTCTCCGAATACATTTACCACTTAAATGGCATCCTTGAAAGCTACAAAATGCCTTTCACAAGGAGGGGGCATAACTGATTTAATATCCCCTTCCTTGCCATAATGAATACCCAAATATACTAATGCTTCATTGAATAAATTAGACAAATACATACAAAACAGTCTCTCAAATGTTCAAATCTATGTTAGTGAAATTTCCAAAGGAATTTTGAACACCTAGTATTAAGAGGGCAAAGTGTAGTATAATGCTGGGATTGAGCCATCTGTCAATAACTACTGTTGTCCTTTTTTACTTATTAAACAAAAACCCACTTGACTCTGAATATTTTTTTCTTTTTCTTGCTTTACTAAAACTTCTGAAACTTCATTAAGGTTGCAACTGCAGCATTTAAAACATTCTAGGCAGCTCAAGGTAACTGAACAAAATCACAAACATTTTTAATCAGCCAATAACAGTAAGCAAGAGCAGTAACACTACATTATATGATATTTTTTCAAACTTCTCCCCAGATTAGAATTTGGATTCATTTGATGAATGTATAGAATGTGCAAGAAAATTAATTAATTAATTAATTAATTAATTAATTAATTAATTAATTAAAAATCATATTCTGTGGAAAGAAATCCTTATTTATATCATGCATAATAAACTGTAATTATTTGGCCTCAACCATGCCAGTGTTTATCAATTCAGATGGTTTCAAACACTGAACAGACAAATCCACGGAGAACCAGTTGTCCCATAAAACAGAAAGTGATATTTAGACCAACCATTGTTACTTTATTTATTATTTATTTAATTTTATTTATATACCGCCCTTCTTCCGAAGGACTCAGGGCAGTGTACAGCCATAGTAAAAACACATAAATAGAAAAGTTAAAAATGATTTAAAACCAAATTAAATATTTTGGCCCACAATTAAAACCATTATTAAAATCCCCCTAAATTTAAAACCAATTAAAAACCAATTAAAAATCAGGCCAGCCCAGCTTGTTGGAATAAAAAGGTCTTAAGGGCCCGGCAGAAGGTGTGCAGGTCTGGAATCCTCCGGACCTCTGGGGGTAGCTCATTCCAGAGGGCGGGTGCCCCCACAGAGAAGGCCCTCCCCCTGGGGGTTGCCAGCTGACACTGTCTGACCAACGGCACCCCGAGGAGCCCCTCTCTGTGGTAGTGTATTGGCCGGTGGGAGGCTATTGGTAGCAGGAGGCAGTCCCTTTAGAAATAACATGCTCTAAATACAATTAAGAAAGAGGGCTAATGACTTGGATAGATCTCACTGGGCATTTATGACATAGGACACTGGAGTAGATGGGTTTCTTAAAAAATATGTAAAAAAATTAATTCTGATAATTGATTTCATTGGAAAAGAATGATTACTAATCTCATGTTCTTTTATTTGGTGTGGACTATTTGAAATTTAACTCTGTGTTCCTTCAAATACCTATTTTTTCTATCTTTCATTTAAATGCTGGGATATTTAAGTAAAGATTATAGAGTCATCTTGGGAACCACTTGAGATGTTTTTAAATATATACTTTCTTAATATAGAACCTTTACACAAAATATATTTTATCACTTCTGTTGAAGCAAGCATTTATTCTGATTTACTTGAAGAAACTAAATATAAAAGTAGACAAAAGAAAAGAAACATGAAGATAAAAAAAACAAAAACAATAAAAGCAGAACTAAACAAGAAAAGAATAGACAAAAGGATATTAGTAGTAACAGAGACACCTTACAAGTTCATGAGAATTTGAAAAATAAGACAAAGGAATAGGGGAAAACTTTAGCTGATATAACTTGCTGGATAGTACCTTCAGAATATAAGAAGCATTATTTCTTTGGTATGGGTGAAATTGACTGAAATCATAGAATTAATGAAATTATGGAAAATCTAGCTTTGCTGTCTGTGATAGAGACACTGAAAGAGATTAACAGCAGTCAAAATTATACCTCTTTTAAAGAAAGCATTTTCTCTTCTTGAAGCAGTTGACTCTAAATTTCAAAGGACAAAGCTCCAACTTGCTTCAACTATTTTCTTTTCTTTGATGCCTGGATTCTATGAGGGTTGAAACTGAAAAGAAAAATTTGTTCATCTTAAAACTGTATTGTATAACTGTATATATATTTAAAATAAACTGCATTTTCATTGAATGACAAGATACAATCACCATTGTAAAAGAATGAAAGAAAAAGAAAACAGAGTAATTTTGGCATCACTTTGTCAGGAGAATAAAAAAATATTGAATTAGAATATATATGAAAGCCCATTACAAATATACCCCATTTAGGGATCCTGACCGAAATAGAAAGGCACAGATTTACAGTTGATCAGGTACAGAAGTATGTCAACTAGTGAAAGCTTAATGTGTTAAATGGTAATATGATAAAAACCAAAGAGCCTGTGTGGCATAGCAGACTAATGCTCTTGTTAAAAGGGAGTATTTAGTTCCAGCTGCCTGCAATTACTGCGAGT
>JANHZT010003401.1:50998-65684 GCA_032468215.1 Stegonotus admiraltiensis | reverse complement strand
CCCGGTTTGTGGGGGCAATAAGCTGACTTTGTAAATATACAGAAGTATGAAGGCTATTGCTTAACGCATTGTAAGCCCTGAGTCTCTGGAGAAGGGCGGCATATAAATAATAAAAAAAAAAGTTCATTGAGTGACCCTTTGAAGATACGACAACACTGAAAAAAGTGACTTATGACCATTTTTCATAGTTAGGACCATTGCAGCATCCCCACGATCAAAATCCAGATGATTGGCAGTTGACTCATATTTATGACAGTCCTCAGGAATTATTCACTAACAAACGTAGTTTTTTCTTATCAGATGTAATGAGATCACTGGATTTGTTTGGCTCATACTTCTTCCACTGAAAATCACACGAGTGACTTGGGCTGGTTGCACCACTCAATAACATACTGACTGAACTTGCTTTGAAGGGTCCAAGAAATATAGATTTCATGTGCTATATATAGATTGAGAATTCTTCCCCATAATGCACATTCCCTTAAGAAATGCAACAGTTTTTAGGCATCAGCACCAACATCTCTAAATGTCTTTCATAATATTTATATCAGTAGTTAAATCCAAATTTTTTACTACCGGTTCTGTGGTTGTGGCTTGGTGGGTGTGGTATGGCTTGGTGGGCTGGCTTGGTGGGCATGGCAGGGGAAGGATACTACAAAATCTCCATTCCCACCCCACTCTGGAGCCAGCCAGAGGTCATATTTGCCGGTTCTCCAAACTATTCAAATTTTCTGCTACCGGTTCTCCAAACTACTCAAATTTTCCGCTACCGGTTCTCCAGACGCTGTCAGAACCTGCTGGATTTCATCCCTGATTTATATCCTTCTTTCACACAGCTTTCTGGATGAAGTACCTGTATATGCTTTTCTGTGAGGACTAGGCTTCTACTCTCTGTGAGGAGTAGGCCTCTAATATCATCTTAAATATCTTTCATAATATTTTTATCCTTCTTTCACACAGATTTCTGGATGAATTACCAGTATATGTTTTCCTGTGAAGGGTAGACCTCTACCCTGTTTTTCCCAAAATAAGACATCCCCTGATAATAAGCCCAATCGAGCTTTTGAGCGCATGATAATAAGGCCAAGCGCTTATTTCAGGGTTCAAAAAAATATAAGACAGGGTCTTATTTTTGGGGAAACACGGTACTATCACCTGGAAATGTTACCTATAACACTCTGGAAAGCAGTATATGAAAGCCATAAGTAACCAAAAGCAAGATGGAATACAAACTCAAGGTAAACTGCTCTACAAACTCAAGGTAAACCATTCCATACTCGATTGCAGAAAATACGACTTCAGCAATAGAGTGGTCAATGCCTGGAATGTACTACCAGACTATGTTGTTACATCCTCAAACCCCAACAACTTTAACTTTAGACTGTCTACTCTTGACCTCAACCCATTCCTAAGAGGTCCGTAAAGGGGGCATGCATAAGTGCACCAATGTGCCTACCGTCCCTGTCCTACTGTCCCCATTTATTCGTACCTATTTCCTGTATTCATATCCATGTTTATACTTATTCCTGTTATCTCGTACATGCTTGAAAACTAAATAAATATAAATAAATATGAAATATTTATAGAATATAAATTCCCTCCCTTTTTTGTTTGTTATCTTATTGCTTCAGTTTCTTGTGCTTACTACTTTTGCTTTCTCTTTGCACTTAGCACAATGTTCCTTACCTCAAAAAGGAATAGCGTGATGGATATTTATATATATACATTTCTATACATCCTATCAGATAAGTAACAATCTGAACTGGTCTCTCCACACATCATCCTTAGTGAAGTGTGCAAACCAGTGTTTGCATTTCCTGCACCATTGGATGAGGAAAGCACATCTTTTTCTTTCTGTCCTGGCCACTTTTTAGACATGACTGAGAGCATTTTAACAAACTGCATCACCATTTCGTTTGGTGGCTGCAGTGCCTCAGATAGAAAGTCCATACAGAGTGTGGTGAGGACAGCTGAGAAGATTATAGGAAGCTCGCTTCTTGTTATTCAGGATACTACTTATAAGCGCTTTGTGCTCAGAGCTCAAATATTGTTAGAGACCCCACACACTCACTTCACGATCTGTTTCTGTTGCTCTCCTCTGGGAGGAGGTTTCAAAGTAGTTCTAGCAGGGCTATCAGATTCTGTAACAGCTTTGTTCCCTATGCCATCCGTCTGGTAAACTCACAAGATTTGTTTCTCTCGCCATGTACATGTATACATACAAACTAGACTGTGTTGTTTCTGTGTCATATATGTGGATATATACATAATTTTGTGTTTTTAATTTTGTCATGTTTATGTAATGTATATTGGAGGCAGTGACCCTTTGAGAGCTGTGTGCAACAAAATTTCATTTTAATGTATGCCAATTAGTGGTTTAAAATGACAAGTTATTCTAAAGTCTCTTCAGACATCAAACAATATTACAGAACTGTAATAACTTGGCAAGGCTTTTCAGAAGTGGCTTGTCAATATCTGTTTCCTAGAGCTGAGAGTGAGTGACTGGCCCAAGGTCATTCACCTGCCTTCGTGCCTACAGCAGGACTAGAACTCAAATCTCTGAGCTCTTTCCTTGGTGCCTTAACCATTGCACCAAACTGGTTCCCTCCTGCCCTGCTTTTGGGAGAGTGATTGACAACTGTTTAATGTTTAAAGCCATTTAATGTTAACCGTACTGAAACAGAATGTTGACAAGTGTCTTTAGCTATCTGAAGCAGAGCAGCCAAAAGCAATAGCACTTAAGACTTAGATACCGCTTTACAGTGCTTTACAGCTCTAAGTGGTTTAGAGTCACTCTATTGCCCCCAACAATTTGGGTCCTCATTTTATGCACCTCGGAAGGATAGGAGGCCGAGTCAACCTTGAGCCTGGTGAGATTTGAACTGCCAAATTGCGGACAGACGGCACTCAGCAGAAGTTGTCTGCAGTACTGCACTCTAATCACTGTGCCACCATGGCTTATATACACTGTGGCTCAATACTGGGAGAGCAACTAGAGCAGTGGTTCTCAACCTGTGGGTCGGGACCCCTTTGGGGGTTGAATGACCCTTTCACAGGGGTCTCCTAAGACCATCGGAAAACACGTATTTTCAATGGTCTTAGGAATAATTTTATTGTTGGGGGTCACCACAACATGAGGAACTGTATTAAAGGGTCTCAGCATTTAAGGTTGAGAACCACTGAACTAGAGTAAGAATCTGAATGAATAACTACATAGATTCCTCTTCTAGCTCATAATGCAACCAAATGATAGTGACTCATGTTGGTTATGATGCCAAAGTAATCCTCAGGGATTACTCAGGGATGGGGTCATAATGAATGAAGCCCAAAATTTATTAAAACAGCCTACAGTATTTCAAAATTAAATTATCTAGGAATAACCATTTCCAATGGTAGAAACTAAGGGTTTTTAAAAAAATTCATCCTTCAATGTGAAAGGACTTTGGGAAACAAAGATAACATTTGACAATCAACAAGACAAGTTTGTAAGGTGTTTAAAGTTCATTTTATTAACAATGTATCCCTTTGATAGGAAGATAATGCTTTAGGAGACCTGTAATATCCATAGACATGAACTGTACACACTATACAAAACAAAACAAATTTCCAAACCAATGAAAACAACAAAAAAGAATCAAGGCGAGCCAAACCTTTTTGGGACAAAGCCTTTTTTAAAATTATACACAGCTCATGAAATTGTCATACAGAAAATATATAAATACTTTTTTTCTTTCTATGTTACAGGTATATAATATAAATCAGATTTCAAAGTTCATTCAATGACCTACAAACAATAGAACCTCCAAATATGTAGCAGCTTGTTAACTTATATGGAAAATTGACCATACGGGATAGGGAAAATGAGTCTTTTCATAATCTCTCCCCCACCCACTCTGAATGACTAATTTACACAATTTCTAACCCAGGCATCATTTGGGTTATTGGCATCTATTATCTGAAGAGTATTTCCCCCTTTTTCACAATAATTATATTTACAAATTGTGTCCCCACCCGTCCCCCTCCCCGTCCTTGCATTCTGTGCTACTCTAACCTACGCAGTCACAAAATGGCAGCAAGATACCCTTTTCTTTTTGGCATAAATTATATTCCCCCCCCAAATTAAATAGTGTCTATTTTACAAGCAAGTCAGGCAAAAAAAGTGCACTTTCTGCATGCTGTAGCATTGCTATCCAGCTATTTTACAAAAATAGTCTGAAGGAAAACCACATTCTTTACTTTTTACTGGAAGTAAAAAGTTAACAAAAATGTGTAGCAAATCTGGAGTTTTAAGAATATACAGTAATCCTCACTAAGGTTCTAAAAAAAATTAAAATAAGGCTATCTTTGCCAGATAACTTCCAAAAGGGATATGTATTAGAAACAGATGATTATTATACCTCCAAGCTGTGTAGCTTCCAAGGTATATTAAGGGGGGGGGACCTTGTCCATTTACAGTGTCACATTACCCCATTCAAAATGGCAAAGTACACACACGCACACACTCAAAATCAAAGGATAATTATGATTATTGCAAAAGAGATTGTTCAAGGGACAGCTTATTTTCCCGTGATTATACAAGAAAGGATTAACATATTCAAGGCAAGAGTCAATTTAAGCATTCCTAACCTTAGAAATGCTGTTGTTGGTTGAATAATGCCTCGTCTATCTGAAATTAATGTTCATGTTATAAACTGGTTATTAACTTTGCAAAGGCTTTGTTTTGTTATCTGCTATCACTTTTATACCATGTATAATCTTTCCATGATACAAACTATGGCTTTCAGCTATTGAACGTGAGGGTAGGGGATGAGGAATGCTATCTACTATTATTGAGGATGATTGAGTTCAGGAAGCCTACTGAGCTATGTGGCCAATTCTAATTATGTCATATCTGAAGAGTATTTTTTGTTGATTCACAATAGTTACTAGAATCTGTTTAGTAAATTAAGTTCCTAATGGTGCTATTCAGGTAACAACTTAAATGCTATTGGTCCCAAAATGTATGGGTACAGATCAAATGACCCCGTGTGTGCTTGCAGATAGCTTTTACTTGGCAAACATTGGAGGCCAACGTATGCATTTTATGTCCCCACAGATGAATATCTAAATCTATCTTTTACTAATGTGACATCTTTCGGTTCTTGACCTTGCTGTGGTTATAAAATGGGGCCTAGGATCATTCTGTGAGTGGAAAATGAAAAATGGAGCTTTTGACACTCCTCCACAATCTGTGATCTGAAGGACTCTTGGGAATTATATGAAAGGTTGCAGTGGGAGAAGGGAGTTAGTAGAAATTGGGTGCTTTGACATGAACAAAGACAAGATTCAATTCTATGCTCCTTGAAAAATACAAAATAAGGAAAAGTTGTTTTGTAAGCTTATGTTAAAATCAAGGTACTTTGGGACCTGTATCACTGGAGATGGAGATGCTGAATGTGAAGAATCAATTGCAAGTTTGATTATTCACACTGTTTATCCTTTCCTCTCAGGAATGCATCAGAAGGAAGATAGAAAATAACAATTATACTTTCTCATTCATAACTTGTTATCTCTTTCATTCTCCTTCTACCACCATACATAAATACTCCAAGGTCTCTTTAAATATCCCATGTACAAATAATTGCCAGTGTTTGTGGCTGAGGGAAGTGGGTGGAGTGAGATTTCCAAAACATAGCAACTTGATATGAGGGTCCATTCCAAAGCAGTCACAAGCATTAAACATCTTTGCAAATTATTTCATCCTTTCAGTAATGAGGAGGAGCATTTAGATAGGATTTTTATTTTCTAGAGCATTTCTGGATTATGCCATCCAAGCCTTTCAAAATGACAAGGATATCAGGATGGTGCATCATTTGAAAATTAATTCCAAAGAAGTGTTGTGAATCCCATACAGCAGAGATGTTAAACTGGTGGCCCGCGGGCTGGATGAGTCACATGCAGGCCACACCCCAGCTCCGCAAAGGCAAAAAGCGATGGTATACATCACATGATGTCACGTCACACAATTGAGTTTGACACCCATGCCATAGAGGTTTAAGCACAGCACTTCCCGGTTCTTAGTTAAAACTTCTTACTTATAATCTATAATGCAAGTGTAGACTTCTTCCATGTTCTACTGTATTTACTCCAAATTTTGGGTTTAGTAATCAAGGAGAAATTGCTTCAGAGAAGTACCTAAGCTGAAAGCAATCCATCACCCAACGGCAATCAAATGGGGCTCCATAAACCTTTTTGTTCTACTTGTCAAGTGCAGAAGCTGTTGATCTGTATGTAGCTTTATGGGTATTCATTACTGTAAGAAGTCAATGACTGGTCATGTGACAGTTAAGTAAAACGAATTCATAATACATGAATTTCTACCCAGATTCCAGGTATGTTCTGTTACAACAAATTGATTAACAAAATAAGTATAACATCATATAGATGCAACATTGGTTCAGATACTACAGTCACCATTGATTGGTATTTTAATGCAAAGACTCAAATTCCCTTAATGTTATTTTACAATTTTTGATGATGCTGTTGCCCATACAGCTAAGGTCAATTGATCTTGGGCAGTATTCTGAACAGAAACCAAAACTATTTTTTTAAATGTCAAAAGGTTATGTATACCTTTTGGATATATTAGTACATTTAGCTGAATTTACTTGTTAATTTTCCACTGTAACTAAACTGTTTTTTCAGTAACAACTATACTTGAAAGCTGAATTATTTTTGCTTTAAAGAAAACGTTTTTAATCTACTTTTGCTTTGAAATAAAAAATGCAAAACACAGAATAAACGAATTAATTTCACTTAGAGTTATCGATCTATAGATCTTAATACTCTATCATTACTGAGGTAGCATTCATAACTACTATGTACAATCAACTATTTGCTTTTTTTTTACTGGAAGTATTGTATGAATCCTTTGGAATTTACACCACCATTTGGTCTACACTGTGGCTGCCATTTTGGTTCTGCACAGGAGTGTTAACACAGGAGTTTTATCTATGAGCAAAGCATCTCTGAATATTGATGGAAAATTATTAACGAACCCTGCATGACAAGCTGAAGCCCTTCCTTTATTTTTTCCTGACCCACTTCTCCCCCCTCCTATTTTTTTCTCAGGAGGTTCTCATAGAAATCAGGGAACTACTGTAACTTCATGGCTCTCCAGATGTTCCATAAATTATTGTAATGCAGTTTTGCCAAACTGTCGCGAGAGGAGAAGATGCTGAAATCTAGAATCTCAGTGGCACACATTTTTCTCTTGATTATATCTGCTGCTATTCCTAACATAAACTTTATTCCATGGTTCAGAAACAACAACCACACCAAAAGGAAGCAGAGAGCACTTCATTCCCTCCTGTAGTCTCTAAACTAAAAACCTGAAAGAACAGGGGGGAAAAAAATCCCTCACCAGCTTAAAATACTGTATTTAAAGAGATATTTCAAACCTGAGAATGAAATATTTGAAATTTCTCCAATTGCTCCTTTCCTCAGTTGTTCAGTTTCTAAATGGTCACTAACGTAGATAAATAATAATAATATTATCAATAGACACTCAAATTTCATGTCTAGAAATGTAACAGCAAAACATTATGAACTCCCCCTTAAGATTCTTCAGCTCTGGCCGTGAATGGTAAAACTCCTTATGACAGTTCTCTAGGTTATCTATACTTAATTGTCTATGTATCAAAGTAACATATCCCAATACCTTAGAGAGGATTACACTGACTCAAATATTATTCTGATGTATCTCCCACCTAGAATGTTCAAAGCAGTATAATGAGGTAATGTAAACTTCTGCTTGGAGGTAGAAGACATGTATATCCTTAAAAGGTCTTAGGAAGAGGAAGAAAATGCTTCATCCATAATAACTGTGTCCCATATTCTTATGTAGAATGTCTTCATCTGGTTTGTGTGGCTTCTTATCCACTGAATAACCTGTTCTTGAGATAAGTTAGAAGCTAGAATACAAATTAAGTCAGGTATCTTAGAGGTAACTTTCTTTTGGGAATTATAGATATGGATCAGAGTGAACTGACTCTCTTGTTCAGACCAGTATCTTCATTAAGTTTTCTATTTCTCTAGAGAAATGCCATCCTGGAAAGTATCCCATCCAGTCGTACTTAAATTTGTGGATCAGTTACTATAGTTCCAGCCAAAATGGCAGGAAGAGAATTTCAGGTTTATTCTAAGGATTTGGGAATTGGTGCCTAATTCTTGTGAGGAGAATTTTTTAAAAAAGCGATCTAATGTCTTAAAAGTGCCAGATGTCCTACCTGGCCATTTCAGGGTGGCAGGGAAAAAAAATTGTTTTCAGTTTTATGTGCAATGAACTATCAATCCCGTTTCTTCAACTATGAGATTTTACTTATGATTACTAGTCCTGAAGATTCAATTTACAGATCAACTCTTGCTTCATCTTTCTTAGCCAACAGTATGACTCTAATGATGGCGTTTGCTTTCTTCTAGAACTGGAAAACAAAATCACGGTTTGATATGACAATGTACTGAACCTAGACATTGCTAGCTTGCATAACAAATGCAAATGTATAGATGCCTCTAAGAATTCATATATATATGTATATGCATGTTAATTAGGCTCAATTAAAAATATATGTAAAACTGAGCTAATTTCATCTCAACAAGCCAATCTCTGCATACTTTTAAGGGGAGATAAACTTTGATGGATATATTCCCAGTACAGTCTACCTGAATTATTTCCATACACAAGAAATGACCAAATAACCCTACAGGTTTTGTAAACAAAACAATTATACATTTGTATGTACAAGTTTCCAGGTAAATGTCATTTGATTCTAAAAGAGACTTTGCAATTTGGAAATAAATTCAATTTGTTTCAACCTCATACTTGCATAAATTTGATACTGGAGAGATTGGAACTACATACCATCACTATTACACAATTTGTGCTAATTTTATGGAAAAGACCTCTGAATTATAGCAATGTAGCACTTCAACACTGCACATTTAAGGCTTTTCACTACAATTATTGGTATTATCTTGCCATTAATCTTTCATCTGTATGATTGAAGCAAATGATTAGGAGCAAATTTAAAGCCATGGAATGTGAAATTATTATTTTGCATTTTTCTTGATAAAAAGCAGCAATAAGTATTAATTTTACTTGATTTACCTGACATAAATTATTGTTTTTGAAGATCTACATTTAGACAATCAATCAATTACTGGATGAACATTAATGTAGAACACCCCGTTACAATGCATGCATTACATGGAGGTAAATCTAATTCCAGGGGAATGGTGGTTTTTTTTTTCTAAACTCAAACTGTAGTGAAATTCATTAATTGGTTCAGTTTAACATAATACATGAAACTGCAACAAAACTGGACAGACTGCTAATATTATAACAATAAAATAAGTTAAGGTTACTCCCAAACCTACTGAAGATTCTCTGAGAGCAGAAATTGTCCAAGTAGTGTTCACAAAAATTAAGAAATATATCAAGGAAAACCCCTAATTAATCCACCGATGTCATGGTTATAGCACGCTCCATTGATGACAATGGGATACAGCTTAAGATACCATGTCTCTCAAATCCAGGGTAAACAAGCAAGGCATCAACTCTGTCCAAAACGGAAGTCAAAAGTCAACCATGTAAACCAGGTCCCGTGTAATTTGTCCTCTATTTTTGTGACATTGCATTTAAAAATAAGTGAAATAAAAACCTGCATAAGTGTCTGGTGCTTCATTTTTCTTGCATATCTTGTTACTTTCATTTTTTTAACAATTCCCCTCAGGGCTCAGATGGCTTTGGAAGCAGATTCCATCGAAGAAAAATTCTACAACTGAGCATCCAATTTCATGTACCAGAATTCCTGGAACAATTCAGAAGATGGTACTTCTCTGTTGCCCAGTCAGTTAGGTGTTATTGAATGCTACTAGTAACTTCACATTTATCACATCATGGAAAACAAGAGGTCAGGATTCAGTTGATGGGCTATCTGTTTGTTGATTTGACACTGAGACTAAAATAGCTTCTGCTTCTTCATGCATCTAGAAGAAAATAGCATGTGCAGAGTTTTCAAAGCAACTTATATGTGGCGCCAACTCGGTGCTCCCTTTTCCCAGAATTCATTAGATTTTAATTCTACTCACCTGCAAAAACTGTACATCTTGAAAGAGTTCTTGAATAAACCGTCTAGATGGCAATCGAAAAGTGCAGTGAGCTAGCAAGTAGGATACTTCAGAGTAAAGGCATATATCATCAAATGCTTGGGGAAACTTCTCTTTAATTCTGGACCATAAAGAACAAGGAAGCATATTTTAAAAATGTTCCATCAAACCTGAGACATGGATCTGATATTTAGGTAAATCTTGAGAAATAAGCATTTGAAATAAAATACAAAAAATACACAATGCAAATAAATTACAGGTAATCCTCGATTTATGACCACAATTGAGCAACAGATTTATGTTGCTAAGACATTTGTTAAGAGAGATGTCCATTTTATTATCATTCTGCCACAACTGTTAAGTAAATCACTGTAGTTAATAAGGGAGTAACACGGTTCTTAAGTGAATCTGGCTTCCTCATTGATTCTGCTTGCCAGAAGTTTGCAAATGGTGATCACATGACTCTGGGACAATTGCAACCATCATTAATATGGATTAGCGAAGCATTTTGAATTTTGATCACATGATCATGGGGATGCTGCAATAGTCATTAAGAGTGAAAAGCAGTCATAAGTCACTTTTTTTCAGTGCAATTGTAACTTCAGTCACTAAATGAGCTGTGGTAGGTCAAGGATTACCTGTATAGGGAGTTCTTGACATATGACTCAATATATTGATGGTTCAAATTAATGACAGCCTCAGAAAGGGTGTTTTATGATCTGTAAAATACTTCCAACTGTTGTAACCCTTTTCCCCCTCCACAGTCATATGATCACAACCTGGTGCTTGGCAACTAATCCTCAGCAATTCCTTGCAGTCAACTTAGTCCTTTCAATTGTATCATTTCCATCGTATTATTGTGAGTTTTATTTTGAGATACAACATAAGAAGTGTCAGAAGTACACCTATATGTATATGTATATAAAGAACCTGAACTGATTTGTGTGCAATGTGAGAACAATTCCATTCCCAATTCAAAGATAAAAGGAATATTACTTGTAAAAGCTAAACATAATGGGAGAAGTTTCACTTACGTCAAGAGACCTGTTTCATGACCTTTAGTTCCTACTGAGCTACTCAAGTTGATTACTAATCGCAAAACTTCCTTTCTCAGTAGTATGCGGCATACCGGAGTATCATCTGGGATTGATTTCATGCCTTGAGAAAAAGAAATTTAACAGCATGTTAAACTGAAACAGTATTTGTACAGACTGAAATATCACTGGATAACATTGACAAAGTCTGTCGTATATTTTAAAGATGCAGGCCAATGGGCATAAACGCAACTGTCAAGTACAAATGTTATTGCTTCTGGTTCAAGTGGGCACACTTACTCATAAAGGGACCATGGAAAAACAAGCAGAATGATCTAAATCCCAATCAAAAGCCCAAACCATATATAGCTCTTCCCAAACGGGAACGAACTATTCTGGAGGTGACTATTGGATTAGGAAAAGACCCCATCATTCCCATGTGCTTCATGTTCCCCTCCCCCCATCTTTTAATGATATTTATTATTTTATATTAATGTATACTAGTTTTAATATTTGTAAGCTGCCTAAGGTCGCCTCTGACAAGATGGGTGGCACATAATTTTAATAAATCAATAAATAAATATTGGGAAAAAATAAAAACAGAAATTGTGCAAAAAGTGGGAAAGTTAGTAGCAATGCCTGGATAATCAATAATCACCTTGATTATTCCAGAGTTAAGAAGCAGGGTGCAAAGCTGGGATTTCTGATGAAAGCATCCAACAGCCAAGCAACAAGAAGCATCAGAAGCAGCCTTTGTGAAAAATAACTCACCTATGATGAGATCAGTACTCTTGGTACTACTAGCTGATCCATGGGATACAGCATCACTACATCCTGAAATTCCAGAAAACTTCGAGGAATGTGAAACCACATCCAAATGATTATGCATAGCCTTTCCACACCAGTCTGAATAAGGAATGTCTGAAAATTCTGATAAAGTTTGATATTAGATGGAATAATTTACACAGAAAAAAAAATCCAGTGTGATATACATAATTTACATAGAAAGTAAAAAACCAGCATGATACAGAACTGAATAACTTAGAAACAATCCAACCAAACAAACATGAATTTACTATTTTGATAACAATGCACTAATAAAGGAAAAGTATTATGATGATGAATTTATGAGGCAGGCACTATGGTTCTCAAAACAACAATAACAATGGGAAAGGTTGGTTTCCACAGGATTTGCCACCCTGAGAAGTTAAACATTCAACGAAGGTTTCTAGTTTCACAATATTATGAAATAAATTTTGGGATTCTGTCTGAAGCAGCATCAGAAAATAGAAGCAGAATGGACAAAGCTTCCAGTCTTCTAATTATTGCAGATCAGATTCAAGTTGTCTACCTGATGCAGAGCTGGTAGCACTAACCTGGGTGACTATATGCAGAGTTCAGTTTGTTATTATGCTGACAATCGAGGATGTGTGTACAAACACAATAGAGACAATTATCTTCAGTGTGTTCTTGGAGTCCAGTGTCTTCCATGTTTTCTAGGAACTGGGAGGCATCTGAACGACTTGTGTTCATAATCTCCGTAAGACTTATCTGCTGACGAAGCATCTGGAAGGGACTCTTTACATGCTCAGCAGACTCACATGGCAAACCTGGAAGCATTTGGTTAAGTGACAGAAAATATAGAACATAATGGAGCAATACAACAGCACTTTCTGCAATTAATTGTCCAGAGTTGCTTTAAAATGAGATGGGCGGCAAATATATTTAATAGATAAATAAATTCCTATAATTCTTTTAAGGCATATAAAATAATAAGCCCACATCTAAATAAATTTCAATTTCAATTAAGGGAACTTTGCTATAGCCACATAAAGTAAGCACACTGTAACAAATGTCTGTTTCCGTGTCTTGCCCAACACTATAAAAATGTTGTCAATACTTCATTTATCAAGATTCCAGAGAACATTTTGGGCAATCCAGTCCTGCATGGGGCATATTCTGCTAGTACAGAGGTGGGCAATTTATTTGCCCAAGGGGCCACATGAGAAGTGGACTGTTGTGGTGGGCCCCACTGCCACCGTGGCCCAATGCACACCACCAATACTGCACCACTGCTGATATCCAACTGCAACCGTGGGTCACATTGGGATCGGAGGGCCAGATGTGACCCATGGGCCATAAAATGCCCAGACCTGTGCTAGTATAACATAAACCTGACTTTATGAGATATGCAAAATTAAGATGCTGTGAAGTAATGTCCTACCGTGGATTACCTCCCTATATCTCATTTTTTGTTTGTATGAAGATAATTCCCTTTGAATATAAGACACAATATAAGCCACAATGCTTTCAATTTTCTCTCAGAAGTGAAAGTCCTGGAACGTGTGGTGTGAAACATGACCGTCATTATTTTAGATCACAGGGCTTAGAATTCAGCAGTTGGGAATAAACATTTTCTTCCTAAAGAAGGAGGTGCAGAGTTTAGGAAAAGTGGCAGCCAGCCACGTAAGCCAAAAGAGAATAGAAAGAATACCTGAAGCATCCTGGGCAAAAACTCGACTGCCCCGATCATCATATGAAAGCATAGTTTTCTTCTGGAAATATGGGGTTTCTTTTACCTGAAATATTTTAAGCCAAAATATTATGCAGATCAAGTTTTAAAAATAGTCATTACTTCTGGAAATAGCTCCAGTGTGAAGTATTTAACATTCAACAATAGTCCAATAAGTGTAATAAATTGCAGTATGTTCTCTATGTACTTAGTATGACTAATTCCCTCACTTACGATAAAAATATTGTCCACATACCTGAAATATTTCATTGATGTCAACTGGGAGAGCAAGTCCAATGTAATCGTCTGAGCTACCATAGGTAGCATTAGACACCATGGAACGAACAGAAGAAGAACGCTGCAGTGTAGTTTGGTTTATAGGGCTTAATAAATCTTCTTTATCTAAAGATGATGCATAGCTCAAAGCTCTCATGAACCTGTAACATGCAGAAGGAGCATATTTAGAATAACAGCCCTGGCTTTATTATGAGTACTATATTTTAAAATACCATGGCTAATTTTAGTTTGGTGTAGTGGTTAAGGCAACAGGCTAGAACCAGAAGACCATGAGTTTTAATCCTACCTTAAGTATAAAACCAGCTGGGTGACCTTGTCATTCTCACCCAGCTCTAGGAAGAAGCAAGCCACTTCTAAAAATTTTGCCAAGATAATTGCAGGGACTAGTCCAGGCAGTCACCAGAACTTGAAAGATTACCCCAAAATTTCAAAATCAATACACTGTTTAATATTTATCTGGTCCTGATTAAATAAAATAGAATTTCTGATGCTCCCTGAATCTGAATGGTATCATGCTGTGTATCAGAAGCTGGGACTGTTAGGGGTATAAAAAGTAGGGGGTGTGTCAAATCAGAAAAGATGGGTGATAATAGCAGCACAAACCAAGCCATACTCCTTTTGTATGTGAACTGACATTACACATATGAACAGAGGTAGAACCTTTAAATAGCATTCCTGCAACCATCTTGTTCTCCCT
>JANHZT010003400.1:358622-379249 GCA_032468215.1 Stegonotus admiraltiensis | reverse complement strand
GCCCTCCCCAAGGCTCCGTGCGCACCCTGCACTTGCCTGCATCCAAAACGGGCTGCGTGGGGACTTCTGGGAGGGGTGGGGTGGGGCGGGGTGGGTGGGACCAGCCAGGAGTGGGATTTGAGGGTTCTCCGAACTGCACAGAACCTTAGCTAGAGGTTTCTCCCGAACCCCTGCAAACTCCCAGCAGCCCACCCCTGGATAAATAGTAATTAAGTGACATTTCTAAAAATAATTAACATTCCTATGAGTATTAGAAGTGCAATTTAAGAATAGTTCAAATGTAATAATGCTCTATTTCCAAATCCTTTAGCAAGTATGCGCCTTAATATGAGTAATCCTCAATTTACAACAGTTCATTTAGTGACAGTTCGAAGTTACAACAGCAGTGGAAAAAGTGACTTACGACCGTTTTTCACATTTAAGACTATCGCAGCATCCCCTTGGTCACAAGATCAAAATTAGGATGCTTGGCAACTGATTCATATTTATTACAGTTGCCGTGCCATGTGATTGGGGTCATGTGATTAGCTTTTGTGACCTTCTGACAAGAAAAGTTAATGGGGAAGCCAGATTCCCTTAACAACAATGCTACTAACTTCACCACTGTAATGATTCACGTAACAACTGTAACAATAAATGTGGTAAAATGGAGCAAAACAAATGTTTCATCTAGCAACAGAAATTTTGGGCTCAATTGTGGTAATAAGTCGAGGACTATCTGTAAATAAGAAAATATCCTTCATTCACACTAAGCCAGGGTGGGAGATCCAGGGAGATCCAGGTTCTAGTGCCACATTAGCCACAGAGGGCTAACTTTGGGCTAGTACACTCTCTCAGCCCAACCTATCTGAGTGATGGTTATTATGGATGGCAAAATAGGTCTTGCACTGCAAATGCCTTAAATATGAGGACTACCTTAAATGGTCAGGACTCCTGATTTTTATTGGCCTTTGCCCTTTCAAGTTGTGTTAATATTTCCAGGGTGTGTCTGTGTGTTTGGGGGAGGGGGGTGTTTCAGCCCTTTCAAATTTTCAAATGCAATTGATGTCCCTTGGTATTGCTTATTTCCCCTCCAAATCCTATATTTTCCACTGCAGTTAACCATCTGAAGTGGTATGATGACACATACGTGTCATATAACAACTGGAGAAATGGACGACCTAACATCAGGAGTAACTTCTTTCTTGCTGGCATTAACCTGGATGGCTTCTGGGACATTTACGATCATTCACAAAATAACTGGTTATATTGGCAATTTGGTTTTCATACCATCCTGGTCTGCAAGCTAGACCTGGGTAAGAAACATCTCTTGGACTGAATTTCAGATTCCACTGATTTTTCTTTATGCAGCAGGTACAGCAAAGCAACATGTAATTTATTCCTTGTCTTTAGAGCCCAAAATCAGCCAACCTCCACTTCCTAAACAGCTGCCCTACAAAAATAATGTTTACTGGATTCTTCGGAAACAGCTCAATTGGTATGATGCATGGAAAGAATGCAAACAGAAAGGAAGCGATTTAGCCAGCATTCACAGTACTTCCGAACAAGCCTTTCTGGAAGATATTATAAAGCGTGATGGATTTCCATTGTGGATTGGTTTATCCAATCATAATGTAAGTTGAATCAGAGATTTCTAGCTTATTTTTCACATATGGCAGAGTCTTAGATCTGTTTACCATGTATGCATAAGTACAGCGTTCTACATTTTTGTACTTCCATCTTTTATGCTTTGTTCTTCTATATTTGGTTTCTTATCACAGAATCAAACCTCCAAATAATTTTGATTTTCTGACTTTAGGCTTCAAACTGTATCCAATTTTACCCAATCCTTTTCATGTTACTACCCAAACATGTTTCATAAACTGTAGTTTTTCTCACAACTAATGTTCTACGCTCACATAGCTTGAGTTTCAATCTGTGTTCCAGAGCCTAGAGTATTTTTCCATATGCTAATTAAAGTTACTAAACCTGCCCCCTTCCATTGAGATCAGTGGGGAGCTTTCACAAATTTGCCACACTATGGTGAACCATATCTGATGGAGTGGGGGGGTGGTCATAACTGGGGAAGGATGAGTTAACTTTGCCAATACCAGTCTTGACAACACACATATACAAACATCCAAACCCACAGACACACCCATGTGAGACAGAGTGCTTTATTCAGGAAGACAGAAATGAGCAGAAGACAACTCGTTACTGCTTTTCAAAAAATTAAAAATCATGGCATGGGCTTTGTATATTTGGTCAGAAGAGAATAATATATAACTGCTTAGTTCTGTATCTGAAGTATCAATCAGGGAGACTATGCTGAGAAACTCTTCCATACAGGGTTGCCTAGTTAGTAAGTTCCTCAGAGGAGGCCTTACTCACTGATCCACGTTTGGAAAGGAGTGTATTTGCTATGGCTTGCACTATTTGAAAATATTTTTTTCTTAATTATTTTACAATATTTGTATGCTCCTCACTTCACAGGTTTCTTGACAAGTCACAATAGTAATCCGTCCTCAAAGGACTTCATAGCATTAACATCATTTAAAGTGTCATTAAACTTAAAATCTCAAAACCAGAATAATCCGCAATTGATATTATTAGAAAATAGTGTGAGATATAAGACCCAAATATTTTAATCCTCACAATTCATAAACAAGTCTGGTTCACAAAATCAAAGGTTTATTGGAGATAAAATGAAGAAAAATAAAAAGCGGTTGCAAGCACAGCTTCTTAGACCCTTCCCAAATGGATTGAGTTCAAAGAGCTCAAGAAGCAGTTTTCAAGCTGCACATTTTATGCTCTTACACAATGCACGCCATGTCTAAGAAGCCCTCCCAACTCCCCTTTACTCTCCTAAGTCATTCTCCAAATTATTTTACAATTTTAAGAGAGTCATCTTGACAGTTCCTGTCTAATAAGGACTATCTTATCGTGTTTACTTTTAACTTCACCTTGGGCGGATGGTCCTTTTTACTGATAATGGTCTTGCCCAAGGCGTAGGTTCCTGTCTCCAAGGGAGCTTTTAGCAAATCATAACACATTGTCTCTACTAATTACAATTTGTGGTCAGTTTGCAACAGTAAGAACATAATAGCTTTTTAATACATTAAACACTTAATGTATTAATACATTAACACTTAAAAGAGTAACTTATTATTCATTTCCTTCAATAGGGAATAGCAATACACTTAGATTATATACTGCTTCACAGTGCTTTACAGCCCTCTCTAAGTGGTTTACAGAGTCAGCATTTTGCTCCCAACAATCTGGATCCTCATTTTACCCATCCCGGAAGGATGGAAGGCTGAGTCAACCTGGAGCTGGTGAAGATAGACACCTACCTTCCATTAATATTACATAGGCTCATTATGGACTTCTTCTACCCATAAAAAGATGGCATTCTGCTTGAGCACTCTTGGAATTTATTGACAGCCGTCCTAAAGTTATTGTAATCTTTTATGATTAAAATGAATACATCTTACTACTGTGTGAGAAGCTAAGGTTTGCTAGAGAAGCTAAGGTTTGTATGCCTCTGCTCAAGCTATTATGCCATTTTGCAGAGATTAAAAAAGGTCTGCTAGAGAAGCTAAGGTTTGTATGCCTCTGCTCAAGCTATTATGCCATTTTGCAGAGATTAAAAAATTGGACGAAAAAAACATTTTCTGACCCAGGGCTTAATCAGTAAGATAAGGATTTTAATTCTTTGCCCAACTCCATAAGACGTATCTCAGCTAAGCATCTTCTATTTGCTGTTTGCTTTGGAAGGAGAGCAATGAGTTGGCTTTTCAGCCTATGCAGGGCTGCTCTCGGTTGGGACCTTGAATCTCTGTGCTACTCATTAACATAATTGCTAATTGCACTAGTATTGCCAAGTAAACTGAGTCCCTTAGGTCTTGGTTCTCAGAATAGAGCCAAGCACAACTGAGTTCATGTGTTACGGTTTATACTAGAAAAGAATGTTAAGGAAGAGTCTGAATTTGTCATCTGTTCAAGTCATAGCCATTTTCTCTAGCGTTTGCTAAAAACAAGCCTACTATCAGTATTGATCAACAAAGTTGTACCTTCCCTAGGGAAATGATTCTGATTTTGAGTGGTCTGATGGAAGCCAGTTTGCCTACCATCCTTGGGAATATAAGCATTCTCATTCTTTTGCAAATTGTTTTGCTATGGACACTAAAGGAATTTGGAATCGCAGGAAATGCACCTCTCAAGGCGATGGTGCTATCTGCTACTCTTCTTCAAAAAGTAAGTGTATCTTCCTGTATCATTTGATTTTTTTTTTCATCTAAGAAACTAGAAAACAAAAGAATAGGCATCTTTTCCTATCCCATGCTGAATATAATTCCTTAGTGGCAAGTAGGTCTTAACCAGATAACATGGCAAGATAATACTATTCAGCTTGCAAAGTGGCCTAAAGTATAATAAAAAATAAGGTGGGTCTTGTTTTCAGGCTGCCTAAAAAGGACATGGCACAGAATTTTTAAAAATGGGGAAGAAAACAAAAAAAAAAGTTGGCTTTAATACTTAGTTTTTATTGAGATTTGCCAATGGTGATGAATTGTTCAAGTGGACAATTGCTTCCTTTTGCTCCTTAATAGTGATGTTCCTTGCTATTCTTCCTCAGAGGTGGTCTTGCAGCGCTCTGTACAGAATTGGGGTTGCAAAGTCACCTCTGAGGCTTTCATGTAACACTTTTTCATGGTATTATGGTTCATTGCAGTCAGCCAGATGTTCAGACTGGATTTGGCATTTTTATCTACCTATTGACTCCTTCCCAAGGACCTCGGATAGGCAGATGTTGTTGTTTGATGGTGTTAGAGCATGGGTGTCAAACTCGTGGCATCACGTTGCCATCACGTGACGTATCGCAACGTTTTTGCCCTTTGCGGAGCTGGGGTGGGTGTGGCCTGCATGTGACCCATCAGGCCCGCGGGCTGCCAGTTTGACACTCCTGTGTTAGAGGGATCGTCACAAAATGTAAGCTGACCTGAGTAAAACTGCCTTTTGCAATTGGCTGGTGGTGAATTTGTCAGTGATAATGGTATTAAAGTAGTGCTCCTGTTGTTTGGTATTGCACCCAAGGTGCCTACTACTATTGGTACTATTAAATTTGTTTGCAGGATTACTTGCTAATAGTATGGACAGCTGTAGCCCTTTTTGGCAAGTAGGCCACCATCACAAACAGTACCCAGTTTTACCTCATGCAATTCCGTATTAGCTATATTTGCCTAACCTAGAGTTGGTTTTACTAACCAACTTATTCTTCCTAAACATGGCTAAGTATGAAGTATGACAGTTTATTTGATTTCATGGAAATGTTTGTAGTGCTGTTGCTAAAATGCTTACCATTTCAAATCTTCCCATGATTTTCACAGGTTGACCTTTTGTAGCTATGCCAAAGATTCAAGCCATGAGGGACTACATTTAGTTGTAATCTCCATTCCCTTTTTGTGCAGAGATTTTTGTGTAAATCCACTTCATGGGCTCAGGACAGACATTTAAGTCAAAGTGGTTGCACAGCCTTAACTGCCAGTTAGATTGTTCCCTAAATTGCTGTTTTCAAGTCACTTAGGAAAAAATATTCTATGTTACTTAAGATGTTCTGGGTTATTGGTATGATTCCTCCCCCTGCTCCCCCCCCCCCCGGGGAGGGTAGATATAACAATATATTAATTTGGGTGAAAGCCCAAACAGTTAAGAACTAATTCTGGGCAGTACCATCTGCCTTGTAAAAAGGGGGAGGAAAGTCAGGACTAATGCAGGCATTTCATTCCTTGCTATAGCTACTGTTTCCTAAGAATTAAAACACTTTTTCCATGAAGATGTGCTATTACTTGTTAGCAAACATATTTAAAACCTTGCTTTATTTATATTTTGAATAGTTACAATACTAAAACTGACAATTGACTGAGCAGAAAATGTTCATATTTGAATAAAGTTGATTATGCTATTTGTGTTCTCACAGAAGTGCAATTAAAGCAAACCGAAACATCATCAAAGTGTCCAGACTCTCCTAATGGAGCATCACAATGGCTATTCTACAAAGATTATTGCTACGCATTTGATATGGCATTTTATAATTATTCCACATATACTGCAGACACAGCTAGGAAAGTTTGCAAGAAACTTGGTATGCCCAAATTATATGTTTCTTTTCTTGGTTAAAGAGTTATTTTTCAGTATTATTTTAGATAATGTCTTAAATAATGTCTTTTGGACATTTAAATAAATTAGATTTTCCTCATTTAAGATAAACGTTTTTTCATTAGATCCTTCTGCAGATCTTCTGACTATCAAGGATGGAGAGGAAAATAAGTATGTGAGCACACACTTGAAAGAATATTATTTTATTACTGGAAAAGTATGGCTTGGAATGCAGTTTAATGGTAAGGAAAAGCTGGATGTAATATTAAATAATGTTTGGAAATGACAAAATTATAAAAATGTCTAGAGTATATTTGTGTTCATGGAAAACAAGGACTCTGGCTTACAGTAAAGCCATTTTTTTCCCTCAGTGTGTACATGGAATGGACTCTGCATAGCAGATAAAAAAATGAATAGACTTCAGAGAAGTAATATTTTTTATTGCTTGATAAACTTCCAATAATTTAAATTTAAGCACACATAGTAAGAAATGCAGTTAAAAGAAATGAAAGTTAGTTCAGTATTTTAATTTTAACCTTTTCGCTTCCTGAATGTCTTTGTCTCATTTTTTCCCCCTCCATTGTCCTCTTCCTCTTCCCTATCTTCCATAGTTTCAAATTCAGTTCTGGTGCCTTCCTGCCCTCCTGCTTAGACCTCTCTGCCTCAGGGTACCTTTTCTGCCCAGCACTGCTGGCTGCTAGGCAACAAGATAGCAAGCTGGATGCCTGCCCCAGTCCAATGATGTAGAAACTCAGAACTTTAGAAGCCAAGAATTCTTTTTACCTATATCTAAAGAAGGCGTAGTAATAACTCAGTATGGGTTTAGATATCAGGTGTCTGACAAGCAAACAACATATCCAGGGAAAAAGGTGCAAGACAGGATGGAGGGGAATTCAGGAGAACTTGGAATTCAGAATCCAAGGCATGGCCCAGTAAGATAAACATGGCAGACCTGAGGCTTGAAAAGTTGTCCTCAGCTTTTGTCCTAGGGAGGGAAGCCAATGAAGAAGACAGGCAAACCACTATCCAGATGCCCACCTGAGGCATTAGCCTTATTAGAGTCTGCTCTTCTTATGGCCTGTTTCTTTAGCCAGTCGTTTTGACCTGTGGAGCTCACTCCAGGGAATCTTGAGAGTTTGCTAGATAAACTTCAGCTAGAATGGATTCATAGCAGGATGGGCAATATGTGGTCGCTTCATTGATTCCAACTCATGCTCACCGCAACAAACATAGGCAGTGGTGAGGGGTTGAGGAGAATTGCAGTTCCAATAGCATTTGGAGGATCAGACATTGCACAGTTGTATGTGATAAAACCAGCTCAACCAGTGACTCCCAAAAGATCTGGCCTTCCTACCTCTCTACCAATGCAGACAGCTGTGGTTTCAGCGCTGCATGGGACTTTTCTATCCTCTTTCTGTGATCCTCTGACAGCGTTTGCTGAAGAAGGACAGAAAAAGTTCTTTCCAGCTTGCTACAGAAAATGAATGAAACCTGTAATTAAGCCTTAAAATAAGGAGGGTTTTTTTTTTAAAGAAATCTCTCAAAGTCTGCCTGAACATTCAGCTGCATCCATTGCAGCATTCAGTCCCTACCAGAGAGAGGTTCTAGAACAATGATGGCAAACCTTTTGGGATCAGCATGTCAAAAATTTGAAAATGCCTAATTTGACTCTCCTGGGATGTCATACACACCAAACAATTCTCTATCCCCCTCGTTCCAATTAGGCCACCCTGAACAGCAGCATGGCCAGAAGTAAAGGCCCTCAAGGCACAGTTGCTCCCATGGCCCAGTTCTTCCTAGGAAAACGGACACATGCCATTTTCAGGCAGTGTTCTCTTTCTGTCCCTGTGGCCTTCCTGAGATTGGCTTCCAGGTCACATGAAGCCTTCAAAGTGACTTTGGAAAATGTTCTTCCATGACGAAACAGCACAAACGCATGTCCTGTTCTTGCGTGACTTCTGGGGGGCACATATGAGTATATTCCATTCTCACATAACCTCCAAAAATTGGGTGAAAACAGGCCTTGCTTTCAAGAATAGTTGTTGTTGGGTTTTGGGGAACGCTGGTGCGTCACCCCAAACATCATAGTTGTTACCTTTGACCCTCATTTCATAGGTTCACCATCACTGCTCTAGAGATACCAAGACATGTATGGGTACAATATGAATGATGAAAAATAGGTTTCTGTCATCCCTCTAGACTAGGCCAGTGGTGGGATTTACTTACCTTTACTACCAGTTTGCAACAGGGCTGCAAGAGAGAGAGCTTTGCTCACGCACAAGCGCAGAAGCATTTTCATGATGTCAGGGTCAGTGGGCGGGGCCTCCCACCGGTTTTACTACCGGTTCTATAGGACCGGTGCGAACTGGGGGTAACCCACCACTGGACTAGGCCAAGGTCAGGGAGCAGACCCCATAAGTAAGCCTGGTACTCTATTGATTTAGGCTATAGTAACAAAATCCTGAAAGCCTGACAGCATTTTCTCTCCCTCCCTCTCTCTTGAAAGATGTAGGTAGTTTGAGGGTTTTTTCCTAATGTTTCTTACTGTTTTGGACTTAAGTAATGTTCTGTTGTGCTTGCATAGTTTCTGTAAGGTAAACTTTTTAGTTCTTTTTTGATTCATAATAGCCCTATGAAATCTTGCGGAGGACAATTTTCAAATGAACTACCAGACCAGTTACACTCAAGCAGGCAGACTAATGTTAAGTAACTACACAATAGAGCTGAGAATACTTGAAATACCGTTATTTTTTGAAAGAAGTGCATTGGGCCTTATGTAAGAATAAGCACAGCAACACACTGCAGTTCATTAAAATACACATTCTCTCTCCCCCCCATATGTTTACAAACAAGTGTGAAAAAAGAATCATGTTAAATAATAATTCAGTCTAATTATTGCAATTAAATAAGGCAATAATTAAAGACATGCTGCTTTAATTATTCAGTTCATTAAAGCAGTTGTATCTAGTTTCAGACTTGTAGGGAAGCCTGAAAAAAATAGACACACTTTAACAAATGGCAGAGAAGCACTGTACTTGTATGAGGTCTAAAACTTAGTCTGAAACTTTTTAAGAGCATATACCACTTTAATACATAAAGAGTATCTTACATCTACTGGGAAGTGACAGCCGCCTTTATTCTGTGGCAGTGCACCCTAAAAATTGTTGGGGACCTGGGTAATGACTACCACTGGCAAGCCTGCTTTACCATAATGGTTGCCATAATAATTCCTCAGTCCTCACATTGCAGCCACCTCAAAAGTTGCAGAAAGAGGTCTCTAAGGCATATTTTGTTGTTTCTGTTGTTTGGCCTCAGCTGCTAATCAGGAGATCTTCCCCTTCCTCCTTGCCCCCTTTAGTTTAATAAAGGCATTATTAATAAAGGCCTGCCATTTAGGGGGACAATTCGACTCTACCTTTGATTGTGAACATTGCTAATAATAAGTGAAAGACATTTTTGTTCATAAATTAAAGAAGAAATGTTTTGGGCTTTTATTTACAGCTAAGTCCTTGAACTGGCTTGATGGCTCTGAGGCTAAATATACAAATTGGGCTAATGAAACTGAAAAGGCTAATGGTCAGTGCAGTGTAATCTTTTCAGCCAATGGGACATGGTCCAAAGCAGACTGCAACAATGAACCAAGCAGAGTTGTTTGCAAAACTCCTCAAGGTATGTAAATGATGATTGGTTTAGTCAGATGAAGATAAGCTATCTGGTCCTTTTCAGATATTTTAGACTATGGCTTGCAGATAAGGTGGAATAAAAAATCTAATTGTCATCGTTATCATCATCTTTTATTGTAACCAGCCAGGGATAATGGGAATTGCTTATTCAACAATAGAGTAACCTTTTTGTAGTACAGTATAACAGGGCTACCTGGCGCCCAAAAGGTTGGGAGCCATTGCAGTATGATACAGTAGAAGAGTTGCTTGTTTCTCTTGACAGTAGAAGTAGACAGTAGAAGGTTTCACTTCTCTTCTCTATGATTGAGATAGAGCCCTAGAGAAACAAAAATCTTCATGTCTAGCCTCAGTATGTTAGTGGCTAAGAAAGCAGCCAGCTGCTGCAAGGAAGCCATGTAGATCAGGACACTTTCTTCAGCCATGCATTTAAATGATAGGATAATCTTCATATTTAGTTTGATTTAAACGGGTAGGTAAATATTTTAATATTTATTTACTTTGTTCATTCAGTACTTTTATGTTGGGACTGACTTGATCACCCTCTGGATAGAAAGATAGAATATGAATAAATAATAATAACAACCATAAACAACAACAACCATAACCAAACATGGCTTGTTGTGCCACTACTCTAGTTCAATAACTTTTTTTCCTTTTTTTTCTTACAGTCTCTCGTCATTCAAGAGGGGCAATAGCAGTTTGTGTTATAATTGTTATAGCCCTCCTTATTGGATTAGCATACTTCCTGTACAGAAAGATGCAACTACACTCGTCTGGATTGACCTCTGTTCGCTATGAGAGGGGAATGCATGACGATGAAACTGACACCATGTTTTCTAGAAATGATGACTGATAATCATTTTTTGCATGGCATACAGAAACCAATTTTCAAATCAGCTCCTGAAGCATCTTCCAAAGATGCTATTGACTTTCATTCTTGGGGTTTATTGTCACCTTCCCTTTTTTTCAAGTTTAGGGGGAAAAGGGATCTTTAACAACAATCAGACTTTGCACTTTTCATGACTTGAGATTTGCACGTGGCTTGAAGTATGGTGCACGGAACGATTCTGACATTAGTATATCCTGTACCATTTACCCAAATGAAGTAAGATAGCAGAGGGCCAGAGACCTACTTGAAATATAACTTATTGAAAATAAAGTATGTGATAGCTTATGTTGTTAAAAATATTATATTTTCAAAGTTAAAGATTACTTTGAGTCAAGCTCAGCTTTTGATTGCTATGTGTATGATTTACTTGGCAACAGAATGAGAAGACCTGGGATTTCTCATCCAAGCATAAGCAGGTCCAAACTTGCTTACCATTTCTGAGGTCAACCAAGGTCAGTGAGATATTGCCATCTGCTCTGATCCTTTTTATTATCCTTCAGACCTTTTGGGGCCATTCTGATTTTCAACAAAAAGCTCTCAAAGATTCTTTCCATCTTTAAAACAAATGTATTAAGAATTACAGTTTTTTAAACAGATAAAACTATAGACACACATACACACACATACACACACATACACACTAAAGAAAACCAAGCAGTGTAGAAAAAATCCTCTCCAAAAAAAAATAGTAAAAAAAGGAAACTTCTCCTTTCATACCCAATAAACTTATTCAAATTGACAATTTATTGCTGTCTTTTAAATTACAATCAGATACATCTTCGTTCCATACCTCACCCCATTTTCTATAAACTCATTTTTCAATTTTCAGCTTCCCTTATTAATCAACAAAGGTCCAGTAAAAATTAACAAAAATACCTAAGGACATGAGTATATAATCCCCCTTTCTATTTAGCCTAAATCTCCCTCAGCCCTCTCTTTACGCATTACAAAGATAAGAATAATAAAATTGAAAGCTGTTAAACTTTATCAGAAATACTAAATCCTTACTTAGATTTCCAAAAATGGTAATGTAAATATTTCAAACTAATATTTAGTTTGTTTACAAAGCATGATATCACCAAAAATAGCAACTTGTTATTTAATCAGTCAAATAAACCAATCTTGTATTTTTTTTCTTTTTTCCTCCCAGTCATCTCCAAATCCCATAAATAAAGTTCTAACTCCTGTTTTCATGTAGTCTCTTCTTCCTCCTGCCTCTTCTTTTGAAGTTCTTATTATAGTCCATTTGTATTTTCCATGAAGTGATTTGAGTAAGTCTTCCGTATTTCAATTTAAAAAGGCAGTCCACACCATTTTGAACATATTTTTGTATAAGGGTTTTTTAAATTTTATTTTTAAATGATCATCCAAATCCATTTGTCAATTCAGTATTTCCATCTCTCTCTCTCTCTCTCTTTTAGTTGTAATTTTTAGGTCCAGCTTAAACTCCTTTTCAGTTGTCTTCAAAAGAGTTCATCTTCAGTAACATTCTTTCCAGGAAAGAATTAAAGCAGCTCAAGCACTTCAGAACCTATAGATCAAAAACTCCTTTTAAAGTAGCCATCATGTACTTGTTTTGTTTTAAAATGTAAACAACACAGATTTTTCCCCACATGAGGTCTTTCTAATTAGTTTTGAAATCTTCCTTTCTTAAAACAATTTAAAGCCTTAGCCATTAAAACTCTTGCAAAACAACTCTAAAATCATTGTTTCAGTGTATATTGCAAAAGTTACCCCCCAAAAATAGAAGTCTTAAAAAGCTGGGAAAAAAACTTTATTTTAAACAGACTGAAAGGACATTTACCCAGCAACTACTGTAGTAGTCTTTGTAGTTCTGAAGTATTTTCAATCTTAAAAGAGGCAGTAAAAACTCCAGTGTGATTAAAAACATGAGGTTTGATCAAGCCTTGAGTCCTTAAAGGTTTCATTTGAAGCTCAAAGGAGGGTAGAAACCAGAACTCCAAGCTGCTTGCAAGCAGCTGTGAAAACAACAGTTTCTACAAAATTCAGCTGACTGAAATACATATGGGCAATCTCCAGATCTCTTTCTTCCTGAGAGAATTTTGACAGTCTAGGTCTTGCATCTAAGTGTCTTTTTGACCAAAATGCCCCAGCATCCACCCAGAGTAGAGAATATTGCAGGTATTGGCTTGCCTTGCTGCATCGGAAACCCCAGAGTTCTTCATCTTGATCAAAGTTACAAATTCAATTTGTATTCATTTACTGTATTAACTTTTAAAGCTTGACTCTTACATTTTCTGTAGCTACAACAAAAGAATAGCAACAAGTTATTGTCAAGATTTTATTTTTCTTAGATTTTTCTCCTGAGTTTGCTATATACACTGGAACAGGTTAACCTCAATTCAAGGGCTAAATGAAAGTTTCAGAACCCTACTGTCCATTCACTATTACATGAATGGAAGTGTTTTTTATTATTATTATTTATGTTAGACTTAATATTTTTCAAAAGAGGTACTAAGTATTTTCTTTATTTGTATTCAAAATACATTGATTGCAATCTAAAGTCTTATTCATGGTCAGAGAATGCTTTACTCATGCTTAAACTGGAGCACCCATCATGTTTTCTTGTCTGATTCCATAGCACTGTATTGGTGATTTCTCCTAGCCATTCATGCCATCAATGGCTCTTCCTCATTCTTTGCTGTGGATGGATTTTTCTGATGGTACTTGTAACATGGAACAATTCAACATGGAGTAAACATGGTATTTTGTCAGACCTTAGTAAACTTTAGAAAAGTTATGTTATAAAAACCTTCTGATTTCAATAGAGTTTCCAAAGAGGTGGTTCAGCTGATTTTAAAGCCAAAGCATTTCTTGGCATTAGGAAGACTAGTAAAATTTGTTAGCCTTTAAGGTGCCAAAAACACATTCAATTTTATTATTTGATTTGTAGCATTTCTTAAAATGTTTCCTTTAATGAAACTCACCAGAGAGATAATTAACATCCACTTCTGAAAACGCCATCAGAGGTTACAGGGAAAAATACTGGTTTATTGCTAAGTTAGCACTTTTATTGCCAAGTTAGCTCTTTTAAAAGATAGTGAATATGCATCTCTGGAATTAGTGATATATACAGCTTTTTTTAAAAAAAAAGATCAAGCTTGTTTCCTATTTCATATACAAGAGGAAATCCACTCCACGGCATTAATTAAACAAATGCTACATGTGCCCTTTATGAAAATAAGGATGTTTTGTGTGCCTTGAATTCTATATTCTATAGTTCCAATGCAATGGATGTACAGTCTTATGCACAAAGATAGGCCCTTGTAGCAAAACATAAACCCAAGCCTTCAGCTTATTTCTTTCCAATTCCTTTTTTCAAGACATTTTGTGTGGTCTTTATAAAGGTGTGTAAATACATCCTTTTCTCTAGAGGTGAACATTTGCTTTTAATTTTTGTAATGTTTATAGTTTTAATATGTTTTT
The DNA here is from genome assembly GCA_032468215.1 of Stegonotus admiraltiensis. Classification (NCBI taxonomy): domain Eukaryota; kingdom Metazoa; phylum Chordata; class Lepidosauria; order Squamata; family Colubridae; genus Stegonotus; species Stegonotus admiraltiensis. The sequence goes on along the minus strand of JANHZT010003400.1, from coordinate 365,095 downwards.
ATGTTATTTTATTATTACTGATACTGTTTTAATTCTTGACTGAGAGCAGCCCAGATGTTGTTGTAAGATGGGTGGTTATATAAATGTTTTAAAATTGGACAGAAAGCCAACTTTTCTGCAGTTAATTGCACTGCTTTCTGTATGTTCATTTCTGCACTTGATTGTTAAGATTGAAGGATATTTTACTATGACCTTTCCAGGAATGTCACCACAATGTGTGTGAGGACCTAATAAAGAAAAGGTAGTTTGCACTAAAGAAGTGATGGCTGTTCTTTTTTATTATTATTATTTATCCCATTTGTAAAAGAAATGCCTGGATGCTTGTATATGCTCTGTGTCAGAAGTCAAAGGGACAAGAACCCTAATCTAAAACTAGAGATAGGAGAAGTGCATTAAGGAGAAATAGGCCAGTGACTTTGCTCTTGTTGCAGTGTCTGATAGATAACACATTATCCTGGTGCAAGAGCACTCCAGAAAGCTTTTCTAGTTTCTGCTAGCTGAAATCGGAATGAGTAGTCTGCCAAATATTGCACCTTGGGGATATGGGGATTTATGTAATTTTGCAACAAGAGCCATTTCTTCTGCATTGAAGAAAATCCTAACCAAAAGTGCTGAAATGCCGGTGTTGTGGTTCTTAAATTAACAGCCTAGTTCAGCCTGCTAAACAAGAGTGATATATGGATAAAGTCAGAGGGGGTGGGGAGACACCCTTAGGCTATGTAAGGAAGCCTTGTTCAGAAAACCAAAATGTCTTTATCGAAGTTTATACCTGATAACTACTTCCGTATACTGCTTAATCAACTTGCCAAGGAGGTAGTTGTTAATGTTATCTCGGTCAGACCACATCAATAGCAAGACTGAAAGAGAGTGCCCATAACACACCCCTGCAAATCACAGAAAAGCAGGCCACTTACCATACATTAAGATCCTACTTTCACAAGGCTTGATTATCATGGTCAAGAGATAAAGAGTACGAGATAAAGAGTTTAAAAGCAAGTAATATTTTGTTTATGTATGTGATATTCTGTTTAATAAGTTTGTGCAACCCTACTGACACAAGGTTATTTTGCACTCAGGTTATTTTAATGTGAATCTCTACATAGAATTAGGGCTATTCAATCATTCAGCATAAAAAGAAAACATGAACAAAATATTCCACTCTTTCTATGAAGGATTTGCAATCTTAAACATATTTTGTAAATTGTTTTAATTCTGCTTGATTTTTTTTTCCCATACAAAAATATACTTGGACAAATGGGAAAAAAAGTGTGAACTAATACAGATGCCTTAATGTATCTAATTAGCTTTCTTGGAGGGAGTTTGCAATGAAGCTTACCTGTGGTGGTGATAAAAGAAACAAAAAATTTATAAAAAGCTTCAATAATTGCTAGATTTGGAAGTGTAAGAAAATTACAATGATTCAGTTGTTCTCTCCTTATTAAAATACTTCTTATGCTTCATTATTTTTAAAAAAATATCAATGTTAATAAAACTGTTTAAAAAGTCATATTAATGAGTTTTTATTTATAGAGGAAAGAGGACATTAATGCTGGGGTTACCATCTGAACTGTAAAAATCTAAATCCTCCTTAGATGGCAGCAAAGTGTGAGTCCCCTTTTTGTTGGCTGTCATCTAGAGGTGATACTGATTTGTGCAATATTAAACAGATCACAAAGACAAAATTTTTACAATTTTTATTCAGAAGGTAGGAGACCATTTGCCTACTCAAATGCTGCCTTTCCCCCTAGATATGTTTATATTTTCAGATCAAAAGATAAAGGATATTTGATGGACCTAGGTGCCTTTTTCTTCTAATGTTCTAATGGAAGCAAGCATGAATGATGCTTGGAGACCATAAAGAGGAAGACACAAAAGTGACACTCAAATGTTGGGCTCTTGTGAGCATATTCAGGCTCTCTGCAGATAAAGTAACTCAGATCCACTAGCCTTGGACTGTAATTGGCCAGGCGAAGCTAGGGTGAGATACCCAGAGCATGAACTGGTGGTGTGATCTGGGCCTCTCCTGGGTCATGAATGCAGTTATAGGGAGATGACCCACAGATGGGCCCATGCTGTAAGGTCAGCCTTTTTGATGAAGTTTTGCCTCCTGCCTTGAAAGAGGTGGTGTGCCCCTTTCTCAAGATGCTGTCCTCGGACCCAATTGTGTTTGATAACTATTGACAAATCTCAATTTTACTCTTTCTGGGGAAGGTTGTTGAGAAGATAGTCAGCTTGCAGCTGATGAGAACCCTGGAGGAATCTAGATTCCTTTCAGTAAACATTCAGACTGGGATTTAGTACTGAGGCAATGTTGTTCATGATAGTAAATAATCTGTGATGGAACCAGGATAGCAGCTCATCCATTCTGCTGCTGCTTGATCTGTTGAGGATTCTCAATATTGTTGAAAAACTTAACTCTCATCTTTTGCTCCACTGTCCTATTCAAAACTGCAGTTCTCAGTGAATTTGCTGGGGATTCTTCTAGTAAAATATGCAGTAAAGCAAATATTCAGCTATTTAAATCCATTAATGAACAGTGTGAGGAAGAAAGTTGGAAAAAGGGCTTGCTTTTGAACAATATGTAAGTAACACCATCAGTTCAATGAATATCAGGCCGTTTAAGAAAGCAAATCCATTTAATTGTATAATTCTGTGCATTAGAGAGCTACAAACTGTAGCTCCTAAACTTAATTCAGTTTAAGCAGATTTTATAATTATACTTCCCAGAGTTGACTAGCATAAGCTGTCTCTTCCAATCCCATTGTACATTCATGCGGTATCTCACTGAAAGCAGCTTGGGGGGAAAGTATTGCTTTCAGTCTAAAGCAAAAAGCCCTCCATCTAATGCACATTAAAAATTCATGAGCAAGGCATTAGCCACTTCACTAATGGCAGAGCAAAAAGAGAATTCCTAAGGAACGGGGAAGTGTGGATGAAGAGAAACAAGTAATTAGAAGGACTTGGATCCATGAAGCAAAGGCATCTGTACCTATTTCATTATTCTCCTTTCACAAGAATGTTCAGTCGACTCACCCAAGCAGAAGACCTACAGCTGATCCCTGGATCTCCCTAAGCTTGTGTGAGCATGGCAGTTTGACAAAGCTATAGCCACACATCTTTCGGCATACCAGGGGCAGGTTTCAAAATCCGTCGCTACCGGTTTGCTCACGGACGCGTGCATGCAACACATCTGCACATGCGCAGAAGTGTCCGGGTGGGTGGGTGGAGCCTCCTGCTGCTGCCGGTTCGCCTCATCCGGGGCAAACCGGTAGCAACCCATCATTGCTGCATACCACCCTATCCCAGGTTGAGCTAAGGTAGCATGACAACTGACCATCTTCTAGTAATCTCTTGGAAGGAGCCAATATAGTGTGCACTACAGAGCATCAAAGAAAGCTCTATTTGAGATTCATATTTAATGCGTTTACACAACAGTTCAGAAACTTGTTAATTCTATTATAAATGGTCATCCATTTAAGTATGACCAGGAGCAGACATAAAACACAGTATGATGCCGTTATAGCTAAGCATTGTACTTTAACCTTTCTGTTCCTGTCTATTTACATGTAAATAAAATGTATTCAGTGCCATAACATCCAAAATCAAGGAGCCACAATATGTGAGAGTGGCAGAATGCCTTCATCAAATCCTCTACAATTGTAGAAGAAACTAGTGATTTCAAGTGTGAGGAAAAAATGGGCAATTTTTTTCTCACAAATGAAGGCAAATATACATGAATCTTGCTACACATTCTCTACATATTCCAGAAGAGAAGTTCCCTGAGATGGGATCCAGCACAAATCCGAAAGTTCAGAAGACTAAACCCAGTGGTCCCAGTGACTAACTTAGATTGCATCCTGCAATATTTTTTTTTCTATGTAATAGTCATGTTTGAGCTTAATTAGGAAACCAGTGATGGAGGAATCAAGAGATGAGTTGTTTGTATGCTTTATAAATAGAAAATAAGAGTCTCCCCCACCATCCTCTACAATTATATTCTAGACTGCACAGAAATATATCGATGGACGTTATACATCATATCCATGGCAGATGGTGCTGGGGTTGTCATACCTTTACAAATCTTTTTTCTAGTCTCAGAAAAAAACTACATTTAATATGTAATTCTTTGTAAATGTGATCCAGATGCAAAACTAGTGAGGAATAATTTCATTTTTAATATTACATCTGGATCAGGGCTGGTATGAAATATTTGAGCACTTCCCAGTCCTGTTGATTTCAGCAGAACTATTTCTGCTCATGTAAGAAATGGCAATAAAAAGTAGCTAAATTATTATAATAACGATATTCAGTTATATTCAGGAAAATGCCTGATGCCCTCTGCTGGTCAAACTGTAGATACGTGTTAATTGAGGAAGCACTGTTAAAAAACCTCTCCAAATCAAGTAACATCTAAGAGAAAAATAATAATTGTATTTTCAGATTTAAAAAAAAATGTCAACAGCGTAATACTGTTTCCCCAAAAATAAGACATGTCCGGATAATAAGTCCAATTGGGTTTTCAAGCACATGCGGTAAAATAAGCCCCCCTGAAAATAAGCCCCCCCCAATACTTAGATGCATGTGCAGGGGGGAGAAGGGAGGGGGAACATCAGAGCTGCTGCCACCCGACATCAGCAGGCCAGATTCGGTGAGCCAGATGCACTGCTACCCCTCGGGAGAAGAGAGGAGGCTCTGCAAGAGCACCCATTTCGGTCGAAGAGGTTGTAGAAAAAATGCTTTTAAAAGTTTTTTTTAAAAAAACGTTGACCACGCCCACCCAGTCACATTACCCCCCCCAAGCCACGCCCACAGAACCAGTAGTAACAAATTTTACATTTCACCTCTGGCCCAGCGGTGTGTAACTTGAGAACCAGCACCTTGGATTTTCTCTTTTAAACTCTTCCCAGCTGCCCTTTTGTTCTTTGCTTCGGCTCCAGGAGCTGCAACAAACCCCCATCCCACCCCATCTGTGGCTGGGTGGGGGGTGTTCAGAAGAACTTTGGCAAGGCTGGTCGAGTGACCCTCGCGGCGGAGATCCTCACCCTGGCCCCCTTGGCCGCTTTGAGAGCAGCCGTGCAAGCCCAACCCAGCCCAGTCCAGCCACCCTCCTTGGTTGGCAGCTGGGGAAGTGGTGTGGGGGAGAGAAGATCCAAGAAGACCCCCGGGCTGCCCTGCTGCATTACTCCTGCCCACTCACCCTCCTTTCACACGTTACCTCGGTCCGCAGACAAGATCCCTCCCCGACCGCCGTCCCCCCGATTTCCCACAATCTTTTCTCCAAAAGCTTGCCAGAGGTTGCTTGCTTGCGTACAGGCTTGCCAGAAATGCCGCCTCTTTCCTGCTTTGTGCTCTGGAGCCTTTCTCATCCAGAATGCCGTGCACCCTGGTGGAGCTGGCTGGAGAGGAACCGGCTGATGTCAGCCACGGGCGAGCCTGAGAAGACATGTGTTGTTGGCCTTCACGCCCCACATGTGAGCCCCACTCGCTTCCCTTTTGACCTGATCCACACCAGGCATCGCCTCAGCTCGGGAGTTGGACTCGGGACACTCCTCCAGGACGTCCTTCCACCCAACCGAGCCCTGCCAACTTTACGGGAGTGGGGTGATGGTGGTAGAAGAAAGGTTTCTGGGCATTGGGGAGCTGCCACGATTGCTAGAGGCAGCAGCCTTAGCAGCACTGGCAGAGCAGCTGGTCGGCATTCTGGAACTAGTCCACCTGCCGGGGGCCAAGGTTTTGAAGTCCTGCACATCAAAAATAATAAGACTCCCCTGATAATAAGACCAAGGCCATATTTCGGGGGTCAAAAGAAAATAAGACCCTGTCTTATATTCGGGAAAACATGGTATGATGATAGATGAGGGAAGGAGGATAGAGATAGATAGATAGATGGATGGATGGATGGATGGATGGACAGACGGATAGATAGATGTGATAGCAGATCAAAGTGCTCCAAACCTAAGTCATTAGGAGTATAGACTTCAATAAGTAATTTGAAATAGTAAAGTGATCTGACAAGAGAACACCCTGAACCTAGTTTAGACTTTTAAAAAAGACGAGTAAAAGAATGACTTTCCAGTAAAGCCAGTGTAATCTAGTGGTTAAGGCACCAGGCTAGAAAATTGGGAGATCCTGCATTAAAGTCCCACCTTAGCCATGAAAATGGCTAAGTGACTCACTTTCTCTCAGCCAAAACCACCTGGGGGGCGGAGGTTGTGGGGAAAATTGGGGAGGGAGGAGTATTAAGTAATACACAATATTTTTATTACAATCACAGACTATCATTACAAATGTGAAGCATTAAAAAAAGGCAAGATAGGTATATGACAGTGGTGACTGGTCAGTGGGCAAAGTCTGCCTAATTTTGCTGCCTTGGTAGTACAGTGGACTAAAACACTATTATTAACATCTGCTGCTTGCAATTACTGCAAGTTCAAATGTCACCAGGCTCAAGGTCAACTCAGCCTTCCATCCTT
>JANHZT010003400.1:338999-352236 GCA_032468215.1 Stegonotus admiraltiensis | reverse complement strand
TTAAAGCATTTTTAACCACCTCTTCCCCGGAAGAGGTTGCAGGAAAAAAATGCTTTGAAAAGCCTCTGAGGATCCCATCAGAGGCTTTTTTTTACTTTTAAAAGCATTTTTTCTGTGGAAGTTGTTGTAGAAAAAATGCTTTTAAAAGTAAAAAAAAAAAGCCTCTGATGATTGTGCGGCTCAGCTGGGCATGGTGGGTGGGGGGAGTAGGGATTTTTGCTACCGGTTCTCCGAACCACCAGCCATCATCGCTACCTACTTGCCCGAGCTGGTCCGAACCGGGAGCATTTCACCCTGAAGCTCGGCCACGGAGTACATCTGAAAACTGCAAAGATGAAGATGAATTCTGGCAGGGTTCTGTAAGATGGTTAAAAAGGTCCGGAGCAAAAGCAGACAGTTCGAAGTGGGTAACTGGACTCCACTGTCCTCTCATAGCAGTGGAAGGAATCCCATGCCATTTCGACAAAGTCAGAGGGTACCCATCCAAGCCACCCTCTCACGGTGGCTGGCCTGATGGAAATGGCAATAGAGAGTTCAATGGTATATCCCCTCTGACAGTGAGATGGCAGTATAAACCCATTCCCTCAGCCCCACACCCTAATTGTTCACGCTCCATCAGTTAAGGGATACAGCTGGAAGCCGAATTCATAGAGGCAGAGTAACAGTAAATCCAGTAAATTAACATAAAGATAATGAAATATTGAGTTAGGATTTAAAGATTTAAGTAACGGGTTTGTGGATAATGGGATTATAAAATAGAAAGAATTTAGGGAAACAATTGTTTAAAATATTGAGTTGTGCTATTTGGAAATTAAGATTTGAGGTGAAAAATAGTAAGGTAATTGGTTTTGTGAGCTGATTTTTTCTGTCTTATTTTTCTTATTATTTTTACAAGATGATAATTAGTGGAGATGAAACATTGTTAAAGATGAATTAGTGATTGTATCAATTTATAACCGGATCAATGCTTCGTTCTTAAAGATATATTTTATGTTTATGTTTTAGAAAATAAAAAAACTTTTTATTAAAAAAAAGACTTAATTATTCACATTTTAGGTTTTCTAAAGTTTTAACTGGCTCAATAATTGCCCCATAATGAAAACGAACTGTACCTTTCCTATCAGTATCAAAATTCTTATAGGTGGTGATATATCCCCAGGTCATATCTCATCAGCGCAATGCTGTTTTCAAGTGGCTGGGGAAGGATTCTTGCTTGGGGAATTTTTAGAGGATACTCTTATTAATGGTGTTCTATCTAATATCAATATATAATTCATTACAATGAAAACAAGAGATTATATGTCCTTTTAGAAATTATGCAAACCACATTTCATTCATTTCCTATTCACAAACATACTCCAGTCATATGGTATTTGGTTTACTATGCTAGCACATGAATAAACACTGGAATCAAACTGTAGTCAGTAGACCCATGTGGATGAACAGTACTGTATCTGCATTTGAATAACCAATTTACATCCACAATTTCCATTTCCAAGGAGATACACACAGAGAAATTATTTCAAATGGATTTTGCCCCCCTCCCAACACACACACTTTTGAATGAGCAGGTTTTTCAGTTTTTATATTGATCACCGTTATTTGGTCACTAAGTGGCTTATTGCCAACTATTGGATAGTAATTATTTTCACTACTTCTCTACAATAGTAAAATGTAGATTTTTTTTAAAAAAAAGTACATCCAAATTAATATGTTCTCATTTTTTTCCTCTGTATATTGAAGTTCTTTATGAAAAGACACGCTTATTTGGTGAGTAATCCACTTTTTTTTTCTTTATATTGTCTAGCAATGAAACAATGCTAAGATAGTGTCTTTTTATTTCAGTTTTCTTTTTCAGGAAATAACATTATCATGGATTGGTTCCATGTGTGCCTATAATTAACAGCAGGTCCATCGATGTAATTGAGCCATGACTAATTTAATTCATCCCACTGATTTTAATAGACCTTTCCTAAGCAAGGAATCATCATTGTGTATTGTGTATGCAAGAAGCTGTATTAAAGATATCCATTCACTGTTAAATGTCACTGATTCCCCTCATTTTTGTTGCCATTTGCCTGGTACATATTGGAGAATTTGTTTTTATCATGGGGACAGGTCCACTGGAAGCTGCATCAGTCAGGACGACATGGAGAATCAGAGCTCTGTAAAGGCAGTAACTCAACCATTTTTCAAGCTTATTAAAATTCTTATTAGACTAATTAAATGTTAGGGTGAAAAGGATAAAATTATATTTGGTGCATTCTAAAATGGCAAATGTGAGCATAAGGAAGCTAGTTTGTGTGCATCTGAAACAGCATAATAAAACATGCCTCAGTAGTATAGGTTACTTACCACATAAATAGAACCAAGTAATACAGATAGTTCTTAACTTACAATTGAATGCAAAATTTTCTTTGCTAAGCAACAGAATTGAGTTTTGCTCCATTTTATGGCCTTTTTTGGCACAGTTGTTAAGTGAATCATGCAGTCATTAAGCAAATTTGGCTTCCCCCATTGACTTTGCCTGTCAGAAGCTGCCTAGAAAGGGTATAAATGGTGCTCACATGACCCTGGGATAGTGCAACTGTCCTAAATACAAGCCAGTTGCCGAGCAACCAAACTTCGATCACGTAACTATGGGGATGCTGCATCAGTTCTGTGTGAAAACCGATCATGTCACTTTTTTCAATGCCATTATAACTTGAAATGGTCACTAAATGAATGGTTGTAATCTTTGGACAATGCGGGCTCCTTTGGCTAAGAAACAGAGGTGAGTACTGCCCCCTAGAGGCAGACACAATTGGACAGGGAAACCTTTACCTTTTTTTAAGTCAAGGACTACCTATATAGAAATTAATGTGACATGGTAACATTAAAGTATTAAGGAAACATTTCTAGATCTGTTTATGATCTCAGGTAATTCCCCACATCCTAGAGAACTAGGATTGTGGTCCATTGATCTGTAGCTGCTCTATCCAAGAGCCATGGTGGCGCAGTGATTAGAATGCAGTATTGCAGGCTAATTCTGCAGATTGCCAGCAATTAGATCCTGACGGGCTCGAGGTTGACTCAGCCTTCCATCCTTCCGAGGTCGGTAAAATAGGGACCCAGATTGTTGGGGGCAATTTACTGACTCTGTAAACCGCTTAGAGAAGGCTGTAAAGCACTGTGAAGCAACATATAAGTCTAAGTGCTAGTAATATCTTGAGTCTATGAAGATTCTCAGTATAATTAAAATATCTTAAAAGATTTACTAGTAAATAAAAAGCTGTGCATAAGCCTATCAGTGAAATGGTCTAGTCATATCAGAATGTTATAACAGCTGAGAAATATTTGTAATTGCAGAAAACAACATATCTGATTAATTATGTACTTTTCTTGTGTCATTTCAGAAACTGCTTGGACAAGCATCATAGTCATAATATCAACAATAACTGTGGCAGTCTCTGCAGCATTTCTCTGGTTTCTTTATCAAAGGATATCTTCTAGACCAAGTTGTAGCATACATAATTCCATCACTCAAATTCCATGTGACAATGAAACATTTTTTATAGATGAAGATGAATATTCTACTTAAACTGTTTTCATTTAGATACTGTTACAGAAAGGGGCTCTGGCACAAAAGCAATCTTCAAAACCACTATCCTATATTCTAATGAAATATAAACCAAATGTTTATTTGTTAAATTGTTTTACGTATATGAAGTGATTTTCTATCTAAATGTGCATTTTTCAACATACTTAATATGCTTTTAATAATACCTATAGTTTAGAAACCATTCTTATCCAAAACGCCCAAAGATCCTTTGGAAGGAAGAAACTCCTGCCTTCAACGACACTGTGCTAAATTTATTCTGGTGAGACATTTGCCAACAAGTCTCACAGCACTCATTTGTTTATGAAGTTCAGATGTGGACTAAAAGTCTCTACAAAAACTCTTTATCGTTCCCAAAATTTTAAAATGCAAGACTGTAAAATATTATCTTTAAGAAATGTGGAGCAACTGCAATCATGAACAATGGACAGGACAATTTATTAAAACATGTAGATTGTATCTTTATCATGAAGTCTGCTTATTCTCCTAGTGAATGTCTACATTTTTTTTAATATTAGCAAAATATGGAACTATGGCAAGGACCTTCAACACAATCCCAATCTTTTTATATATGTCTATTTTAATATTCTGTTCTTTGAAATAAAATTTTGATTATCAATATTTGCATTTTTTGGAGCTCGAATAAAAGCAGTAACTAAAACAGGCCTTTCTAGAATTGCATACGTAAAGTAATTCAGTATTTACAATTAGGCTATCAATTACTGATAGGCACGTGGTGTTTGGGAATTACTGCTTATCATACAAGAGGCTGAATAAGATATTGCTTAAACATTATTCAATGGTTGCCTCATGTTACATCGCAGGCAGAAATCTGTCTAGCATTGTTCACAATTAAATACATATAAATATAAATACATGTATTTCTATATGAATGAGCATTGTATCAAGATAATCATTTGGATGGTTGGATATGTGTATCACATCTTTACTATGCTAGCTGACCTTTATAATTTAGATAATTACATGCCTCTCTGTGCCAGCGAAAAGGCCATATTTGTTAAACAGGTCTAATGTCCCCCCCATCTCTCCTAAACTAATTTTAGTCAATTTTTTCATAAACAAAAGGGAAGAGAATGTAGAAGAATGCAGCTCAGAACATTGTAATTTTTTTTGCTCTTAATTGCTTTTTCCCCCAAAATGAGGTACTAGCCTTCATAGGCAGCACTTTTCAGATTACAGCTCCCAGCAGCAAATACAAAGATTTTCTGTAGAACAAAATATGAAGACTCAAAATAAGTAAAAAAAAATATTGACATTACTTGCTCTTTTTAATTTTTCCTTAAGATTGGCCTTCGTATCTCTATTCCACTACTTCAAAAAACAGCAGCTAACAGTAGAAGATACACAAACTCTGATCTACAGTTTTAAAGCATTGAATATGTATAGAACACCTATCTGGACTTGGAAAAGTTGGTATTGTTCGCCAAGTTATTAATTTTTCTTGAAATAAAACAAAAACCTGTTTTCCTACAAAAACTGTACTGTAGCGATCCATTGGCTAAGGGCGTCTTAGAAGAATACAGAACTTCTACATATACAGACAGTCCTTGTTTAGTGATTAAACAGGTCATACCCAGTTATAATTGTGTTGAAGAAACAACTTTTCAACCAATCCTTGTATTTACAATTTTTGCAGCTTCAGCAAAGGAAAGCTGAAATAAGATAAGCAGAGTTGCAGTGTCACTCAGCAACCACTTTATTTAACAAGTTGCCAGTTCTAAATGTAGTCACTAAAAAAGGAGCAACCTGTACTCTATTTACAGTTGGGCAAAGTTGCCCACCAATGAATATCCAGCTGTATTCTATCAACTAAGATTCATAGAGGTAATCCTTGGTTTATGATCATAATTGGGACCAGAATTTCTGTTGTTAAGCAAGGCAGTTGTTAAATGAGCCGTGCTTGATTTTACCACCTTTTTTGTCACAATTGTTAAGCAAATTACTTTAGTCATTAAGCGAATCAGGTTTCCCCCACTGACTTTGCTTGTCGGAAGTTGGCTAGGAAGGCCACAAATGACGATCACATGATCAAATGTCATAAATATCTATTGGTTGCCAAATGCCCAAATTTGATTATATAACTTTAAAGACGCTGTGATGGTTGCAAATGCAAGGACTGATTGTCACTTTTTTCAGTGCCATTATAACCTTAAAAGGTCACTAGATGAATGGTTGTAAGTCAAGGACTATTTGTGTACAAAGAAATATTCAACTCTACACAGGAGTAATATGGAACAACTGCTTGAGTGCAACAAGGATTTTTTAGATGCAAAGAATTCTGTGTGAGCTGAAACTCTAGTGGGAATTCTTAACTCTAAGTGGGATCATTATGTGGAAAGAATAAGGTAGCACAATGTACTTTGGATGACAGCTTTACGACTTTAGTTGGATCAGGAGCCTGGATTGCATTGCCCCTTCTCCCACTCCCTCTTTGAATCTCAAGCAACTCATTTTGAAGTAGTCAAAAGGATAAGTTAAGCAATATGAATGTATTTTATATGAATGTATCTGCAAAGAATATTCTGAAGTTTAAAATGGATGCTGATTTGGAGTAACTAGACTGTTCTACAGGTCGTAGGTCTTCCTTGACTTATGACCACAATTGAGCCCAAAATTGATGTTGCTAAGTGAAACATTTGTTAAGTGAATTTGCCCCATTTTATGACCTTTCTGGCCACAGTTGTTAAGTGAATCACTGTAATTGTTAAATTAGTCAAACTGTTGTTAAGTAAATCTGGCTTCCCCATTGACTTTGCTTGTCAGAAGGTCGCAAAAGGTGATCATGTTTTTCAGTGCCATTGTAAATTTGAATGGTCAGTAAACTAACTGTTGTAAGTCAAGGACTACCTGTATTCATATAACAGGAAAAGGATGCGCTCTGTAAAGGGATCATTCTCAGAGAGCGCTTTCCTGGAAAAATGGCATGTCATTTCAACCTGTATGGATGCAGCCCTGAAATCCTAGAGCTCACCTAGGAGACATTAGCCTTATGAGCAACACAGAAAACCTATCCCCATTATGGTTTTGCCCCAACAGATTCAATCAGCGCTGACGTTCTTAAACCAAATGAAATTCCTATGTGGGTATGGCTTAGGCTCTAAATGTTACCTTATTTTAAAGAGGTAGACAAACCATAGGATTGCAATTTTTATTTAACAAACAAGTGACAACACTAGAAAACACATTGATAACCAGTGCCTTAGTAGTGAATGTGGGTTCTAAAAAATGTTCGTTCAGATAAATAGCTTGGTTAAGATTCTAAACCATAAGTTTTATTCCTTCCAGGAATGCTGAAATGCTTGTGTTTACTGCTGTAATTCCTAATTGGAACTTGTACATATTATTATCAAATATAATCCGCAGTTTTGAAATCAATACTTATAAAAGCCTTACATACGCTAGTGGTCCTTTGCAAGTTTATTGCTTTGATTTAAACATTCCTCCAGAAAAACTTAAGAGAAACTTAACACTAATTACAGAACCCATTCACTCCCTCATTCAATCTAGGTGTTAACACTGGAACCAAAATGATGAGACTTCTCAATAGATATTTTTAAGTGGTAAGTTAACAAAGAATTATCCCCTCCCTGACTTGAACTTGCAAACTCATTTAACAGTTCCACTTAGTGCCAGAAGAGCAAAACATGAGAAACATTTCCCAGAATTTATAACCAATTTCTGTAAGAAGTTTATACAAAAAGAACTCTTCCTTACAGATAAAAATCACACCCTTGAGAAGAAGGCATACATTGTCATACTCTGAAAGAAGAAAGATACTCTTGCAGACTGAATGAGCAATATCCAGTATCTATGGATACCAGTGTGCAACAGCAGATTTTCTGTTTGACTCAGCAGTTCTTCAGAAATCTAATAGAATTCAGCATGGTTTACTAAATAAATGTGCACTGGTGATACTTGTGTCAGCTGAGCATTTAGCCCTTCCACTCCATCTATGCAGCATCAAGGGTCCTATCGAGATCACCATCTTCAGAATCATCATCATCTGAAGCTGCTGGAAGTACAGAATATAATCAGAAACTTTTCTTTTCAAGGACATTAGTTTTAATGTGACACAGCATTTCATTTTATAACGCATTTATGTATCTTTGAACTCGGTGCTTCATAATGGAGTGCTCCCCTAAACTAATACCTATGTACAACTTTAACTTAACATCTCTGAAACTAAAAATCAAAATACATGTATGTATACTTATGCTGAAGTATACTGCTTTTAGTAAGCACATGAATCTAAAAGTATGTTTCCTTAACAAGCAATTTGAGGAAGGAAAAGGATAAAATTTAGAAAATTAAGTAAAAAATATGTAAAGCAATTAGGTACCATTTTAATAATTCTCAATGGGAGCCCACTAATGAAATTCTTGTACACCTTCTATAACAAATATAACTCTATAAAAATGTAGACACTTACTTGCCAACTGTCACAATAATGTTCTGCCCATCATTTCAATTTAACACGTTAGGAACCTATAGGAATGGTTTGTTTTTTCTTTTGTTTTGTTTTTTACAGCTGCACAGGTTAAGAATGATAAAGGGCCAGATTTCTATCAATGCAATAAAGTGTTTCACATCATGTACAATTATGCTTTGGTTTTAATATGCAAGTAGAGATATATGAATGGCAATATATAAATAACTTCAGCAGGCATCTTCAATACCAAAAAGGCTAACAAGGGGTTTCTTTTCCCAAAAAGAGTATGATTAAATTACATGGTTAAGATCATTATGGAATAAATGTGTTAAGGAGGAAAAGCCCTTTTAAAGCAAAGATCCAGATGTAGCTAGTGTAAATGAATGGCCAAAATCCAAAATGTCCTTAACAGGAAGCCTAAATTTGTAAATGAAGTAAATAATATCGAAGAAATAAATGGTATATGTATTAAATACCTATATATGTATGAACAGGGAACAAGAAAACAATATCTCACTAAGGAAAACTTTCATGAACACAAATAATGTTCATTCACAGAATATAATTTTAGTTTCTTTTATCATCACCCTAACCTACGTAATGGACAGGAGAATATGTACGTGGGGCCTTTAGGCATAGAGATGTATAGGAAAGAGACATCAAATGTACACACAATCTAAAGAGGTAGGAGAAAAATGGGTTGGCTGTAACAAGGGTTCATTACAACTGCTGTATCAGCAACCATGTCTTAAATGGAACTACCTCAAACAGACATTGCCCCATAAGATGTTTTATTAAAAATATACATTCCCACAAGATAATTAGAATCCTATTAGAGCGAGACTATTCTTCAGAGATCTTTAGCTGAACAAAATCTCAATGCCTACCTGAAAGCAAGTCTATGTTCACATGTTTGAATCAGCAAGATCAGCCTTTCTTAAGTATATAAAAACTGATCAAGACTTAACCAGATTCTAGTAATTTCAGTGTGTTTCTTTCAATGATAAATATTAAGTATATGCATATTATGATGAGTTTTGTTTAGTTTTGCTCTTCAAACTTTCTCAGAGAACAAAGTGCAGGGGACTTTGAAACAAGTAATTGGATTTTGTTTCCTCAGGAACCAGATTTGAGTTCTTCAGGTGCCCTTACAATTTATTCTAATTCTATCTGAAAACTGCAGATCAACTCAGATATTTTGATACTTAATATTATATATAAGAACAGACTGTACTTTATCCCTTTTTAAACTTAGTAGTAAAATCACCTACTTTCAATATCATCCATGTGTGCCTGAAGAGTTCTTGCAAGATTAATAAACTAGAAGCAATGCAAAAATACAGTTTTAAAAGATGCAAATCACCACAGGACCTTACACCATTAAAAATCCAATACCACAATTAAATTTTTCAAGAGTTCCTCATTTCTCACTTGTACGTGAAAAGTCCCTACTGTCTCCAGGAACACAATCTTATGTAAAACATGTGAACTGGTGAATTATAAATGCATTTAGTCCCTCTAAAGTAGAGAAGATTGCATGCAGCAATGGGAATGGCTATGACCCAGCAGTTCGCTTATTACATTTTTCTGTTAAGAAATGTAAGACTGCATGCAACTGAGTCAATGCTGCTGGAATGTAAAAGAAAAAATGGTGCATGATTTGAGCATGTTCTGAATATAAACTCTCCTGGAGGTTTTAGCCTGAGCTGATGAATGGGCAAAATCAGCAACACTGCCATTCAGTGGTATTTAAATCTCCACCTAATAAAAAAGAACTATTTAAGAACCAAGTCTAAATATTAAGGGCACTTTCTAAATTATCAAGAAAACTGTTAAACTGCTGCTGTTCTAATAGACTGAAACATTACAAAGAAGATTCTGTTAAATATATGTACATAGGAAACATATCCACTTGCATATTTCATCATTTTTGATACAACTAAGTCAGTGGTGGGTTTCAAAAAATTTTACTACCAGTTCTATGGGTGTAAACAGTAACAGAGTTGGAAGGGACCTTGGAAGTCATCAAGTCCAACCCCCTGCTCACAAAGGACACATGTACTAGAGATTTGAACCGCCGAGCATAAGTCACTTTTTTCAGTACTGTTGTAACTTTGAACGGTCAACTAAATGAACTGTTAAGTCAAAGACCACCTGTACAACTGGACTATTTTCCCCATTCCCACCCCACTCCAGGGGAAGGATACTGCAAAATCCCCATTTCCTCCCAATCAGCTGAGACTTGGGAGGCAGAGAATAGATGGGGACGGGGCCAGTCAGAATTATTACTACTGATTCTCCAAACTACTCAACATTTCCGCTACCGGTTCTCCAGAACTGGTCAGAACCTGCTGAAACCCACCTCTGAACTAAGTGCTTAACAATTTAGTTGCAGATTGGGATATACATTATTAAAAAAAAGAACAGAATATAAATAAAAGAATATTCCCACATACATTTTCCTAAAATATATTTAAAATTTGTTCAAAATCGGTACCAGTATTTAGGAACTAGAAAATGAGAACGACAACAAAAATAATTAGTTAGTCCTCAATTTACGACCACAATTGATCCCAAAATTTCTGTTACTAAGTGAGACATTTGTTGAGTGAGCTTTACCTCATTTTATGATTTTTTGCCAGTTGTTAAATGAATCACTATACTGGTTACGATAATAACACAGTTAAGTGAATCTGGCTTCCCCATTGTCTTTGCTTATCAGAAGGTTGCAAAGAGTGATCACATGTCCCTGGGACATTGCAACCGTCATAAATATGAATCAGTTACCAATCATCTGAATTTTGATCATGTGACCATGGGGATGCTGCAATGTTTATAAGTGTGAAAAATGGTCATAAGTCACTTTTTTCAGTACTGTTGTAACTTTGAACGGTCATTAAATGAACTGTTAAGTCAAACACTACCTGTACAACTGGAGTATTTTCCCCACAAATAAAAACTAGGATATTCTCATTTTGGAAAATGGACTTAGAAAATTAAGGCTAAAACAAATTAATGGAAGGCAGCCTTTCCTTTATTTTCAGAGGGTCAGTAAATCAGCCAATAAAATAGTTGCCAGATTAGAGTAAGATACCCAAAATATATTTGTTGTCTATCCCAGCATACTTTTTAAAGGTGTTACCTTAGCTATGTAAAGAGTCAAAGAACCCTAAAGCAGAAAGACTGAGGTGTCAACACAGCGCACGTCTAGCTACTCTCTGGCCACATTCCTTTCACTGCTTCGGTTTTAAATGGAACCCCTGACCTTCTTGAATGTCTTTTGGGGAGCTGTGCAGAACGTCAGGAAGAAGAGCAGAAAGTGCCCATTTGAAATTAGGCTCTTTTGGTTCTGGAGATATAATATTTGAAAGAGATGGAATGTGCTTTAATTGTAGTAACAAACTGGTTCTATTACAGAAACAAGTCATATCCCTTACCCGGATACGTGTGTTGGCCTCACTTGTAGTTCCCAGCATATCTGAAAAGCGCTGTTCACACAAATGTAACAATACTACAAGGTAAAGCCCAGAACTGATAAATTCATAGTCTGCCTGGAAAGAGAAGGCATTAGAAGTCAAATACTCAAGCTTTCCAAAATATATACTGTATTTTCATGATTGTTTTCCCCTTGACTGCAGGGGTACAATTACTTCAGGCTTGGATCTGAACGTTCTTGAACATTTAAAGAAATAACTCCTGAAATCATATTTCCTGATGATTCTTCATTTTGATTTACTGACCAGCTCTCCATTTCAGTAATTATTGTGAGAAATCATTTTGAGTAAGGGGAAGGTTGAGATCCATAGAATTTATATCAATTGTTTTGAAGTTTCTAAACAAACAATGCCTTTAATACCCAAAGTTCACAATCTGACATTCAAGTTTAAATGGTTATAAAAAGTGAGAACCAAGTATTAGACAATATATTTCAACTATTCAAACTGGAAAATTAATACTGTTTAGCATTTATGTAGCACTAGGCACATGAGAAATAAAATCTTATCCTTTGGCATATAAGAAAGTAATTAAGAAAGAAAGAAAAATATCTGGAGAACCAGCCAGAAAGAGACCCTTGGATTCCAGCTCCCCTACAGACTTTTTCCCAGTGGTCAACTGGGCAAAATAGTATAGGCTCAAGTTTAGTAAATTCGTGTATTACACTGCAGTACGTTTTGGAAGGAAAAATCAATTGTCACTGGCAAAGAAACCCAGTGTCTTGAAAGATTTATACATGTTCCTTAATCCCAAGGATCCTTATTTCAGCAGTATTAGCAAATGAGATAGGTTTATTAAAGTTCATTCTCACTTCTCATTTGTATCATTTTTGAATTCAAGTCTTCCAAAACCCCAGGCAAATGAATTTGAGAACACATAACACAGCACAAGCGAGTTAAAAGATTCTAAGACGTCCTTCATTCTCCGTCACTCTCTCACACATGCCCAAGAAAAAGCAACAGAAAGTCTCCTCAATAAATGGTATACAAATAAAATACAAATACCCCCTTCCAGTTCCCAGGGCTCATAGCAGGAGCCAGGGTTCAGATCTTTGGAGCCCAGACACTCTAAAACCTATTAATAGCGTAACTGTCTGTAGTAAGATTTTTCTCATCAATGATTTGATTAACAATGGGAGGACAGATCTGGCCTGTATTGCTGCACCTGGATAGGGGAGGAATGGAGAATTCCCCTCTTAGAAATCTGCCCATCAGAGTTTCAGGTTTGGTTTCAACCCCTGCCTTTGAGTAGCAGCAAGACTCTATTCTATTGCATCCAGAGGTGCTTTTCCATCACCAAAAGTGATGCCTTCTTTCTGCATGTAGGCCAGAGGAGTCAGTTGAGTAGGCTGCTTCCCATGCTATTCAGTAGCAACTCCACTTTGCAAAGACAGACCCAATTGCTCAGATCCAAAATGAACTGTTCACTGTCAGTGAAGATAACTGGATGTCTTTATCTGTTTATCTTTATCTTTATCAGTACATATCCAGTACTGGGATCGCGCACCCGCTATTTACAAGTGGTAGCACGCTCTGACCCCCAATGCTCCTCTTGCTCCCCGGGTTGCTCAGTTTCTCAAGGCCAGGGCTTTCGGCTGATGTTGTGCAATAAAGAAGTATTCCTGGTGCGCATGCGCCAAATATGGCAACAGCTGATTGAGTCGCTCCATGATGGGCGGCTTTTTTGGTGAATAA
>JANHZT010003400.1:325677-338899 GCA_032468215.1 Stegonotus admiraltiensis | reverse complement strand
TTTTTCCTTGAAATTGATTGTAATTTTATTTGCTTGCTTTGTTCTAACTGTACACCGCCCTGAGTCCATTGGAGAACTGTGGTCTATAAATTGAATAAATAAATAAAAAAATAAATAAATCTTGTGATCTGGAATCATTATACATTTTTGAGTCCCAAGTAAATAGATACTATGAATTTAGTTCCATTATTTCTCCATTTGTTGGTTCCCTACTTCAGTTTAATGCCTCCTGTAAGATGACAGAAGGTTGAATCTGAGAAGTAATCAGTAATTCTTTGAGTGAGAGGCTGTTACTGACATCTCTGAAGATGCCCCTATTATAAAAATCTTCATTTGATTCAACTTAGACAATTATAGGCCCGTTCCCAACCTTCCCCTTCTTAAAATAAGTGGTGACCTACAAATGCAAAACATCCTAGACTGAGGAAGCAGATTGTTTGGACTGTTGGCAGTCAGAATTCAAACTGGGCTACAGCACGGAAATAGCACTGGTTGTCCTTGTAGATGATCTTTGAAGAGACTAGGATTCAGGACTGCAACCCTCCTCCCTTCCTTGATCGGTCAGCAGCTTTTGATACTACTGACCATGGCATTCAGTTGAACTATCTCCAAGAGACTGGAATAGAAGGCCCTGTTTTGGAATGGTTTGCTCCTTCCTGGGCTAGTAGGAGAGATCTGCCCACAGACCTGTTTTGTGGAGCGCCTCTCCCCGCTCTCCATTCCTTTTTAACATCTACCTGAAGTCACTGGAGGTGGTCATCTGCGGATTTGGTATCCATATTCTGATCATACTGAAATATATGCCTCATTCCTGATACAGTAGAAGTGCTGACCTGGTGACTAGAGATTATCAGGGTCTGGCTGGGGATGAACAGATTTCAACTGAATCCCTCCAAGATGGAATGGCATTGAGTTTGTGGCCTGAATGATATCAAGGAGATACCACATTTGAACCTGAACAGGTTGCACTCCTTTGCAATTTGAGAGTCTTCCTAGACTCAGAGTTCCTGTTTGAGACACAAGCAGCAGCTTTAGCTAGGAATATAGCTAATATAGCCACTCATGCTCTAGTCACTTCACATTTAAACTACTGAAATGCTACATGGGGCTGGCTTTGAAGTATCCTAGAAGCTACAGCAGATGCAGAACAGTGGCCCAAGCAGTGATAGACATATATTGATATTCTTATGTGACCACACAACTTTAGAAGTTGTGCTAATTAGCAAACGCAATCCAGGTGCTGAATTGAGGTCCTAGTTGGCTCTAGATCTTATTATCTGAAGGATCACCTTTTTCCATATTTACTTGCCTACTCCAACCAGATCATATAGACATACTTCTTACAAAGTCTGTCCCTATGGAATTGTTACCTGACAGGGCAAAAGATGCAGGCATTTTCAATGGATGCATCTACTCTTTGAAACTCTCTTCCAAAAGGAATTCTATCAGCCTCATCCCTCCTATATGTTAAAAAAACTTTGAACTTCAGAATCAATTCTGTTCTATTTTGCACAGGAGAGCGCCCTTTGACCAGGAAGTATGTTCATTGGCATATGGTATTGGTATTTGTTGGTGCTTATTTTTTTATTTTTATGCTTATATGTAAATGAAGTTTTAAAAAAATTAAAAAATGTTATGCTTATATGTATATGGAGTTTCAGCAGTGTGATGCCCTAATGATAAAAATGCTCGCCTCCCACTCAGAATGTTGAGAGTTCAATCCTAGATAGTGGTAGATGTTTCTCTCCTAGGGTGCAAAGAAAAAATATCTGCTGTGAACTCCAAGTGGCATCAGGAAGGGCATCCGGCCGGCAAACGCTCAGCTCCATCTAGTCACCCCGACTCTACCCAGAATTAAGGGATTACACAGTTGTAAAAAGGGAGGTGTTTTATGTATATGAGGTTTCTTGAGGTATTTTACATTTTATATTTTAGCCATCTAAAACTGAAGAGTACAACATACAAGCAACATCAACTTTCTGTCATAAACAGATTATTTCTTCCACTGTTGGGAAAAAACCTATCCTGAGTCACAAGCACTGAACTGACACTTACCAAATTAGCCAAAATATACTAACTTGTTCATTTGCATGTGCTCTATGTAGTTCATGGATATCAAAATTGTCAAGATTGAGCTGAAGCTTCTCTTTACACAATTCACAGGTAGTTACATCTTCCAATGAAGAACCTGGGGGGGGGGAGTGGAGTTATACCTTTTATTTTATTTAGCCTTGACATTGAAAACATTCAGAAATAGTCAGCAATTATGTTGAGAAAAGTACATCATTAAACAGAAAACTAAATTCACTACTATATATACAACTGTGATTCTAAGAGAAATATGCAAGAGTAATCAGGATAACTATCTAAAATTCAAGTGTCCCTGTTCATTGTTTTCAGATGTATTAATCTGTATTATGTATTTTATCAACAAAATAAAATAAACATTTTATAGCTGTCCATTCTATTGTGTTTCTATACCATGCTATGTATTTTTCAAAAAACAATTTGCATTAAAATATGAATTTAACAGGTATTTCTAAACACATATAATCTCAGTATGTATATTTTTGTGTATTTCTTCTAATGTGTAAAATTCTAAATGAATTTTGAAATATTCTTGAATAAAACTTGTGTTGAAACATGGCTGCTATTTTTGACTTCCTGCTGGCTTTCCCATTCAATTCACTTGTCAGAAGTCACCAAAGAAGGTTGCAAATGGTAACCACATGATGCGTTGATGTCATAATCACAGCCAGGTACTGAGCACCTGGATCACAATCAAGTGATCATGGGAACCCCTTGATGCTGAGAACTTAGAATGTAGAATAGAGTTGGAAGGGATCTTAGAGGTCTTCATCTAACCCCCTGCTCAAGCAGGAGTCCCTATACCATTTCAAACAAATGGTTGTCCAGTCTCTTTTTGAAAACCTCCAGTGATGGAGCACCCACAACTTCTGAAGGCAAGCTATTTGATTGCTCTATTAGAAATTTTCTCCTTAGTTCTAGGTTGCTTCTCTCCTTGGTTAGTTTCCATCCATTGTTTTTGTCTTGTCTTTTGGTCCTTTGAAAAATAGTTTGAACTCCTTGTCTTTGTCGCAGCCCCTCAACTAGTGGAACATTACTTTGAAAAACTTATAAAACTGTTCATAACATCACACGTTCAAATGATTGCTGAATGAGTGGTCATTAAGCAAGGATCGCTTATATTGCATCAAAACAATATTTGATTGTGTGAGAAAGCTTCTTAACCACAACTGCTACTTGTTCTTCAAAAAGAAGCTGAATTCAAAGATATATCTACAAATTGCACATCAGTCCCAAAAAGAAAATGTAATTCCATTTAAGATTAAAGATGAAACATTCCCAGTCTAGGGGAGGAGGAAGCATACTACATACTACACCATTTAAAAAACATACTACACCATTTAATTTTGTCCAAGTTACTTTAAGATTGTTTTTCCCACAAAGCACTCAGACACTGAGATACGACTTTGAAAGCATTGCTTAATCAATTTGGGGTCCAGATGTGTAACTAGGAATTATACACAGATTGATGATATTAACTATAAACCAATGGATGACTTCATTCAGCGGCCTTACATAAATGTTTAATAGAAGGGATAAGAGAGTAGAGGCCAAGATAGCTCATAAGTGAGGGGTCTTGGGCTCAAGCACTTCCTTTTGTCAAAGAGGAAAAAAGGAAGAGACACACGCAAGGCTGTGCATCTCACTGCATGCAGGGCAGAAGATTATTATCACTGATGAAATACATAATCACTGAGATTTCAGAAACAAAATGCTTTCACTACTCATGTTCTGGCCTACCAGAAATCATCAATAAATACAATCAATGCTATCTCCACATTACAATTGAACTTGAAACCTGACTCTTTGAAGTCACAGCTCTACCACTTTCTCAACAAGTGAGAAAGAGAGACTGGACAAACATTGTTCAGTATAGCTGGGTCCAGTAAAACTCTGAAGAAGGGGCATACCACTGTCTTCTTCAAGGCAGTGGGGATCACTCACTCCTCAGTGAAGATTATGGCATGAATCCAATGACTGGGTAGCTTTCACCAAAAGGAGGGACACAGGTTTACTAAAGAGGCATTCAGGTTAACAGATAGAAGGATCTTGACCACTCCTCAGGAGTTAGTGTTTCATACTTGACCTACACAAAACTTTGCTTCTCTTACTGTCTTAACCAGTAAGAGTCCATCTCTGAGCAAATCTTAAGTAACTTTTATATGCTAGATCAGGGGTGTCAAACTGGATTACTTCGAGGGCTGGATCAGCATTGTGGTTCTCATCTGTGGGCTGGTGGCGGCGGCCGGGGGGCGGAGACGGGATGGAAGCCCCCTGCAGCACTTTGACAGCCAAAACAGGCCGTGCAGGGGCCTCGTGAGGCCTCCACATGGCTCATTTGTCGCCGGCAGAGTACTGCAGAAGGCTGTGGAGGCCGAAAATGGGCCCCGTTTTGGCCAGCAGAGACACAGTGGGCCAGTCCTTTGATATTTCCAGGCCGGCTCCACAAGCCAGATGTAAGCACTCTGCGGGCCTTGAGTTTGACACCCCTGTGCTAAATGCTTTCAGTGTTCTCCAGAATAGCCCTGGAGAGGCAGCGAGTTGTCCCTCCCTGGCAGGGAACAGGTCACTTTAAATAGGCCTACTGAGCAGTCATCTGGGGATTGTTAAGAGCAAAAAAATAACATTGCCATGATGCAATTCCTAATATGGACTCTTACTTGTACCAATAAAGGAGAATATTTGCTGCTCAGGGTTGAAATGAGGGGTCCTTGATGCTCTCTGACCTTGAAAGTTTTCTTGCAGACAATGATGTTGCATGCACTGATGATGTTGCCTAGTTTGGGTAATGAAACATCTGCAAGAAAACAATCAAGCTCAGAGAGCTCAAAGGACCCTCACTCTTACATGCATTCAGTCAGTTTCATTCATTTTCCAACTACACTTTGACAATTCCCTTTTGTGATCAACTTCCAAATTAGTCTATTTTTCCTGAATTGTGATCTTACAAATGAATTCTTACCTGAGTTAATCTTTGATTGTAGCCACTTTTTCATACATTCCTGGTGAACATACTGCAGACTTCCAGCGCATTTACATGGCTCAATTAAGAGATTAGTGGCAGATGTAGAGGACATTTGACAAATCCTACATATGTCTTCTTCCTCTTCTTCTGAATCTTCTGAAAGAAGACTGAACAGAAGTGAAAAAATTTACTATGTTGAATTAAATTGTTTGCATATTATGACATTAATCAGATACATCAGCATTCCCAAAATACTATTTGTTGCAATAAGTGTAGGACTTGCCCAACAAAATTTATAATTAAAAAATCATTCAAATGATAAAAATAGCTGTTTACCTTTCTTTAATTTTCTGAAGCTTTTCTGGGTCTCTTGAAGATATTTTAGATTTGTCGCTATCTTGTCCATTAGACTGACTCCAATTTGATGGAATAATATCTACAGTTATCATAACATTGTCGGACATGTTATTTCCCAAAGTTGGTGGCACTGCAAACCGAAAAAGAGACCCAGGAAACATTCCTGATATTCCTGAATTTCTTCTAGGAGGCACTGACTCTGACCCCGAAGCATCAGATACAGTACCACTGGGTACTGCAGGTATCGATGGCCTCGGCCTGAGGGATTCCCTTTGTGCTTCAAGAGGTACATCCCTAGCAGATTCTCTTCTCCTAAAAAGATGCAGTGACCTAGGAGTTTCAGAGGTAGAGGTTCTTGCCGTTTCATCTCTTCCTTCCCTTCTCCTTCTTGAAAACAAAGGTGTACATCTGTTTCTCAAAGAAGATGACAGCCAGGAACCTGCATTTCTACTTTCAGAATTATGTCTGTAATTTCCAGGTTCTGACTCAGCACTATGATTTTGTGAAATACCTGCCAAACCCCAGCGTCTTCTAAGGAAGCTAAATCCCTGAGGACCAGGATCAGGTGTTTGAGCTTCTGTACTTTCAGAAGTTGTAAGTGTGTTAGAAGTAGTAGCCTGGGCAGAAGCTTGAGCTCTTAGAACACTTATATCTCTAGAACCTAATGATCTTGAAGATGTCAAAGAGTCTTGGCCAGACCTTCTTGGGAAAAAGGTGGAGGACATACTAGATGCTAAGCGAGATAGTAACTGCCTTGTTGAACGCCTTCCTTCAGTATCAGCAGAAGGCTCACTTAATGACCTTTGGGTTGGCAAAACTCCTTCAGAGAGATTTGAGGTTCTGGTCCCATTTCTCATGGTATCATGAGTAAACTCTGGCTGTATATTCCTTTCAGAAGTCTCTACTTCTCTTGGGACATAGTTAGATCTTGAATTCCAGCTATGCTCTCTAGAGAGTAATGAAGATTCATGTTCAGAAGGCAACTGGCGGTTCATGGATGTGTTCAGCCTTAAAGAACTCAATGAGTTTTCCTTTGGTCTAGCTCCCTGTGCATATGAAGAAGCAGGTCTTTCCTGCAAATCTAAGAAGAATAAAAGAAAATTAAAATTAGACACTGGCTACAAATTTAATCAAATTAAGGAAATATACTTCTTAAAACACAGCTCTATCTGTGGAGTCCTGGTGATCTGTGAGCTTGGTTGTTAGGCTACAGTGAGTTCAGTTTTCTTTTAGTTTTTATTCCAGTATTTATTTCTGGCTTTTTATTTATTTATTTTTAAAAAAGTTTACTCCACGTACTTTTATTATTTGTTCTGGGGTGCTCTTTTTGTTGTGCTTTGTTTTGTTTTTTCATTTTTAAAAATGCATATCAGTCTGTCCCTGATTTATATCAATTATTTTAAACAGTTGTTCCATTTTTTCCAGATTTAAATATTTTAAGATGAAAGGATATTTAAGCTATTTTATGTACCATGAAATTAAGAGATACACTGAACCATTTTAAAAAATCAAATTTACAGGTACATACAATCACTGTTATTTGTGTCGCTCAAGAGCAAGAACTGCGTAACTTTTACAATTTGATGTTTTTAAAAGTAAAATCATGAGATTTTTATTGCTTACTTTCTTGTTAGCATATAGTTTGCTTCAAACAGCTGTGACTGAAGTTCATATACAATTTAAAGTCTCTTCCATGGATTTTAATTAAATTATTTGCAAAATTTGGGAACAGCTATTCCAAGGAAACTTTCCTCACTTATGTAAATAAATATTTCAAGCATTTTAACACATTAGATAAAGTTGACTTTAAAATCCCATCCAGCATATAAGGAAAGATAAATATAAAGATGCGTATCACTTCAACATTGATATACTTAAGATATATTCCTTGCTAATATAACGAATGTCCTTCCCATTAAGTGCTGTAATATTCCAAAACTCCTGGATTTTATTTATCTAAATTATAGTTATCATATAATAATGGAGTTTATCTTTCCTGATTCTCTGCTTTATCACTGAACACATATTATGAGTTCAATGTCTATGGATTGTAAGTGATAAAGTCAAACATATTGTTGGCAGAGTTAGAAAGAATGTGACCTTGCTGACATAATAGCAAGACAATTCCATCTTCAGCCAAAGTCTATTACAGTTTCTGCATTAAAGGCATAATTGGAAAAAGCTAAGATGGGGTAATTTTCACTCTTATTCACATGACAAATTTACACTCTGGAATAATTTAAATTTGAAAATTGCAAGTAAATCTCTTGGATGAGGACAAATCATGAGAAAGTGCAGTATTAATACCTTAAACCTACTTGTTGCCAAACGATTTTTAAACAATCTGAGTTACTATAAGAGGAGTTTGAATTGCCTAAGATTTGAAAATGGCAGAATATTCAAAATATATCCCAATTTCACTATGTGGTCCAGATGCATTAACAGAATCTAGAATTCCCATATTATTATCAGTACTGAAATGAGTTTTAGATGTTCTAAATCTACAGTATTTTATAAACTGTTAAAGAATATTGCTAAGGTAAATACTAGTTATTTATAATTAATAAATCAGTGGCTAAACATCTTACAGAATATTATGTTCTTTATTATTTTACCATGAAACAATTTAATATAAATATAAATCATACAAATATAAGTTATTTTTTCGTATTTATTGGATATTTCAAAATATGTTTAAAATGTTTGGCTGTCAACCTCTCTACGCTGAAAATGGGTAAGATACATTTATTCAAATGATTTGAGCCCACTATTGTTTTATTTTAGTTTAAAATTCCTAAGACTACAGTAATATCAATATATATTATACATATTATATACAGTGTAAAGACATAAATGTACATCTGAATTATGTATTAAAACTTGGACGTTCTATCTCTAAAAAGGTCAATTCATTGAGCAAACTGAACAGAAAACATATTACTCTTTTGGCATTGGAAATATACTAAAGATTTTGAATTGCCAATGTGTTTGTTATAAGCTTCTGAGCTAACTCTTTAATGATATACTGTACATGGAAAGACTGATCAATAATACTTTATGTGGTTACAATTTAATTATGCATTAAAATTAGGCCAAATATCTCGAGGTCTAGTATTTTAAATTGTAATATCATATTTCAAAATCGCCCAAATGGGGGCTTTCACGTCCCTGGCAGGAGCTGGAGCAAAGGATGGGCGCTCACCTGCCCACGACAGCACTTGAGTCTTGAACATGGGCTTCTTTGTCAAGCCAGTGTTCCAATTATGCGAGCCACCATGCTCCTTATATTTCAAAATAATTTTCATTTAAAAGGCACAGTAGTCTTACAGTTTTTTAAACAATGAAAAAAAGTAGCTAGATACTTGCTAGTAAGACAGCAAGTTGTATATATGAAGCAACTAATCAATAGTCAGACATTACAAGAGCAATATAAACATTCCAGGCAAGTTTATGGAACAACATGTAACTAAACATTCTCAGCTTTCCAATACATACATGCTGATGGAGGGAAATCACCATTCCTTTGACTACAATCCACAAAACTAACAGATGGCTCTGTCCTTTCTAGCTCTCTTCTCTCTCTCACAAGTTCAGTTGTTAATGATCCAAGTACCATAGATGAAGATCTGGGCACATCACTGTACCTCCATGGGGAATCTAAAGACAAGTTAAAGCTATTTTTATTTTGCAGCTTCCTTGTTATTTGCTTTAGAAATTCTACATTTAATTTAAGGCAAGTCCACTTCTGGGCCCTCCTATTAGGTACTCCTATCTGCAGAAACTTCAAAACCATACCTTTTCAATTGCTGTCCCCCTTCTCTGAAATAGCTTGATGTGGACATCAGAAAGGGTCTATCCCTCATGGTTTTTAGAAAATCAATTAAAATATAGCTTGCCCTCAGGTCACAGGTAACAAAAATGCCATTATTACTCTGATGAGGAATGATGTTTTAATTCTGACTGAGTATGGCATTCTTGTTTTTTTATACATTCTACTTATTTTCCTTTTGGAGAATGGAGTGGCAGTTTGGAGAGCTAATAAACCTTGATATACATTTTTTTACTATTTTTACTATTTAACATACAACTTACCTGAAACTGTGCTTAAACCACTACTTCTAATACTAGAGGTAGATGTATAAGAAAGTTTAGGTCTTTTTGAATCAATATCTTGTTGTTGGTTATGCAGTCTTGAAGAATATGCTCCCTGAGTTCTTTCAGATTCACCCAACCAAGATGATGCAGGAAGTGGTGATGATGATGATGATGATGATGATGTAACCTACCAATTGGGATTTGAGAAACTTATTAATTTACTGATAAATGACTTGTTCTGTAATAGTAAACAAGAAGATTGAACCAAAACTATTATGTTGAAAAGGCTTGGATAAAACAACCAAGAGAACCAGTAAGTAAATGAGAATAATTTTAAAAGAATAGTCTAATAGGCTATTATTCAAACATTACAATAAAATATTAAAAAGAACAAATTACATTAGAGATAATACACAAATGCATCCTAGTCCTGGAAACAAGGTAAAAATTGTTCTTTCTGGAACAGTTCTGTCAAAACAATTCAGCATTATAAACTCTAATTATGGTATTTTCTTAGTATTTGGAAAACCTGTCTGAAATGTAAATCAATGTTTGTTTCATATGAATATTTGCAAGCTCTTTTTTTTTCTCTCTAACAGATTTAATGCAAAACTCATTTAAAGATGTACAATCCTTTAAAGTTGTTATCAACCTTCCACTATCTATTTTCATGTTAACACAAGAATTTATCTTCCTTATTCAGGCAGCTTCTCAGTTGCACGTTAGGGCAGTCTTGAAAACAGTTGAGAAACAGTATAAATTGTATAGCACATTTCTCAGTTGGAACTGCATATGAAATGTATCAATATCTGGTTTTTTTAAATCTGAACTGGCTGCCAATTCTATTTCAGACCAAATCTATCCTGACCTTCAAAATTCTAACAGTGCAATCCTAGTCATATTTTATCTAATTCAGAAATAATTCTCAATATCTTACAGAAGATGTAATGTAATCTACATAAACTTATCCCAAAATCTTTATCCATATATAGCCCTATCCCAACTTCATTAAAATAATGTATGGGATTAAATCAAGGTACCAATACTGGTGACAATATTTAATCCATTAAAGCAGAGGGATTTTAGTGGTGCATTTACTTTTCTGGGCTTTAAAATTACTGATTTAGGATATTTTGCCATGAGTGTTTTCAGTCTATGATTTTATGTTTACGATTATCTTTTTCTTTTTACAAGCAGTAGTAAAGCAAATTACAGTATAGCACTGATTATTTTTCATAATAATGTTACTATCTCAGGGGTGTTAAACTCAAGGCCCAGGGCCTGGATCTGGCCCATGGGGCCACTCTGGAAACAGTGAGAGACTGCCTCGCAGTGCCTCTGCCAGCAAAAACAGAGGCCCTTCTGAGCTGTTTTCTCTGGCAGAGGGTTGCAGGAAGCCGTCGCAGCCGGAAACGGAGCTCAGGAGCCCGTTTTCTCTGGCAGAGCAGGTGCCCCCAACATGAGTGACAGTGAGCTGGGCACACACATCCTGGCCCTCTAAGGTCAAACACAACCCTGATGTGGCCCTCAATGAAATTTAGTTTGGCACCCCTGTACTATCTGATTAATAAATAAACATAGAATCAAGTGGAAGAACAAATTTATGCAGTATATTTTTTTAACTGAAACAGTATTCAATTGCATATAAATAATTATGATTTGGAAGTACCTAATAATTATTTTACAAGAAAATTTTAA
Organism: Stegonotus admiraltiensis; assembly: GCA_032468215.1. Lineage (NCBI taxonomy): Eukaryota > Metazoa > Chordata > Lepidosauria > Squamata > Colubridae > Stegonotus > Stegonotus admiraltiensis. The sequence continues at coordinate 327,696 of JANHZT010003400.1, read as the reverse complement.
TTTTAAAATAGTAATGTTATTTATGACTTGCATTCCTGCTGAACATCTAAAAAACTAACACTAATTTATTTACATTTTCTTTAATTTACAAAATTTGGAGACTATCCGACACCAATGCAACTCTGCATAGTCTATATGGAGAATAAATAACAGTAAGAGAGAACCAATACACAGATTTCTGCAAGATCATTAAGAAGAAAGTCCCAGAGTGCTCTGGGGAATAATGTTCCAAAGAGTAGGCATGATGCAGAGAATGCATGCTTCCTAGGTCTTGACAGATCAATTGAAAGGCCCCAAAACACACTGAGTCTGCCCTTTTCCCAGCAAGGGAAATCTATTAAAAAACCTCTTAGAATTAGAAATACTATTAAGAAATAGAAGTTACTATTTAAAGTCAAGGCAAAATTTGAAAGACCAAGAAAAATTATCTGCTGGAATTGCCTCCAGACTTGGCAGATTTGCAAAACAGAACACACAGGCCACTGCAAATGACCTGCTGAAAAGATTAGATCATTATAGCATTACTTATAAATCAATAATCCTGGAGAATTCTCAGAAGAAAACCCTTTTTTCATCACACATTATTGTCTGACAGCCGTAAAGAAAACCTTGATCAGATTGTAACATTGTGAAATAAAATATTAAGACTGATACAACAAAAACTGAACTATTCAGCACCAACTACACAAAATACATTTATTGGAAAAACTATGAAACATAAAAAATACCATTCCAACTATTAAGTGGTGTATGTTTGTGCATGTAACAATACATAGCCAATATTAAGACAGATTCAATGAAATATCAATATATCCTAGAAGCTTATTGCTTATTGCTTAATGCATTGTAAGCCGCCCTCAGTCTCCGGAGAAGGGCGGCATATAAATCAAAGCAAAAAAAAAAAAAGCTAATTTCCCACAATCAGTGAAAAACTGATGCTGAAAAGATGTAGGATCAAGGTTTATCTCTAATCAACCATAAAATACTTACAGAAAAAGTTAGAATGATCTTCACAATCCTAAAATGTTAGCATTATTGAAATCTGTGGAAGAAACTTCAAAAATGCAGTACGTGGAAGGTCACTGAAGAATATTTCTGAGCTAAACAAGTTCCATAAGGAGCATTGTGGAAAAAATTCCAAAAGCAAAAACAAAAAAACTCTACAGAAAATATTTGGAAACTGATATTTCTGCCAAATAAGGTGTTACAAAGTACAGGTAGTCCTTGATTTATGACCATTCTTTTAACAACAGTTTGAAGTTACAATAGCACTGAAAAAAGTGACTAATGGTCATTCCTTGCACTTACAATTTTTGCAACGTCCCTGCAGTCACATTGTCAAAATTGGGTGCTTGCCAACCAGCATACATTTTACAATGGTTATAGTGTCCCAAGATTGCTATTTGTGACTTTCCTTTGGGGGGGCGCTCCAACAAGCAAAGTCAGTGGGGGAAGCCGGTTCCACAATTTGGAGCAATGCCTCCTGCTCCCTCCCTGCTTTGAGCCAACAACAGATTGACAGAAACAGGTGGCTGACACCCAAGGAGAAAAATAGATTCTGGCTAACAAGATGCAATCCTTAGTTAATTTTTTTTCAAAAAGGTTTGATAAACTTATAAACTCTGCGCAAAACAATTAAAAAAAAACAGACGTATTTTTTAAGCCTACAAGAAGAATTTGTTTTTAAAGCAACAGCCTCATTGGGAAGAAATATGGAATATGATATGAAAATAACACAGATGGTGGAGAACATCAAGAAGAAATGTGATTTTCCAGCCATAAACTGTTCAGGAATATAGACTTAGAAATTATAGAGCCTGGGCATTAAGCAGAAATTATAGAACCAACTCCACACACTTTTCAGAAGCTTAACAGTGTACTTGTATTTAATAGCAGAGAACTCTCCAGGTCGACAAATGGCAAAAGGTTTTTCTTTAAGGGATTTTTTTTTTGCTTTGATTTATATGCCGCCCTTCTCCGGAGACTCAAGGCGGCTTACAATGCGTTAAGCAATAGCCT
>JANHZT010003400.1:312548-323447 GCA_032468215.1 Stegonotus admiraltiensis | reverse complement strand
GGCCAGCCCGGCTAGATGAAAAAAGTGAGTTTTTAGGGCCCGACGAAAAGTCCGAAGGTCCGGGATCATATGTATCTCTGGGGGTAGGTCGTTCCAGAGGACCAGAAATTGGCAAATGGGCCATTTCTGGCCTCTGGAGGGCCTCCAGGGGGATGGGGAAGGCTGTTTTCCCCCTCCCCAGACTCCTAGAAAGGCTCTGGAGGCTGGGGAGAGAGAAAAACAGGCCTTCCCCGCCACCCCTTGAGGCCCTCCGGAGGCAGGAAATAGCTTGTTTCCCTACTTCTGGTGGGCCCAGAAGGCCCGAAACTTAGCTGGCCAGCGCACGCATGCGAGCTGAGTTCGTGTGCCCACCAATATGGCTACGCATGCCACCTGTGGCACACGTGCCATAGGTTTGCCATCATGGCAGTAATGCTGTAGGATGAACTGTGGTAACAGCCAAAGATAAGTGGCAGAATACATGCAGAATTCCCAGGCTCAACACCTATAATTTTCAGTCGTTAGAAAACTTTTGTTTGAAAAGCCACTGTTTGTGTCAACAATACTTGTCTAAGTGATCATACTTAGGACATAGCAGTAACTATCTATAACAAAATCCCTGGAACTAAATCCCAAATAGATGCTACAGTTATACTTTCTCTGTAAGTATTTTTCAATAGCTATGCAGTTATCATTTCAATGAAGAGAGCGACAGAAAGAGAAAAGGGGTGGGGGAATGTATTTTCATGTTTATTATAGGAAATAATGTTATGCACTTCCATGAACTCAAACTGAAAGTAATGCAATGTTATCTTTCTTAGTGGAGACTGAATTATTCAATACCAGAGTTCAAGAACGTAATATTTCAAATTAGATTTATAAGTAATCATGTTCATATTATGATCATGAACATATAGAAAAGAAAAAAGTGCATTTGGGGACAATTCTGAAGAGGGCTAATGTAACTCTGCTCCAAGGCAAAAGCCTCACCAGATTTTTAGCTGGGGTAAAAGTTCTGCTCCTCTCCCTAAAACATATTTGATTGAAACTCAGTATATTTTACTTCACGTTGTTCAATGAAAATTGAGGATATTCCCAACTGCAAAGGCAATTCTTTCCAGAACAAGAAGATTAAAACATTTATGCCCAATTTAAGATTGATTTAATTGGTTAATAAAATCACCTAAGTATCATATACATTTCTAAACATGTCTAAACATTATCTACTTTTTATATCTGTATTATTTTCATTATATATCCCTCCTTTCCTCTAGGCATTCACGGCAACATAAGTGTCTAATTTTTTTTCTTGTTACCATTTTCTGAAGTAGGCTGGGCTAAGATAAGAAATCAATCCCAAGTCTTCTAAGGAATTTTATAAATGTATGGGAAATTGACATGGTCTCCTCAAACTCATAATCTTATTAATACAATATATTAATTTCTATTCTATTTTTTATTTTCCCATATATTTTATGACTTTTTTCAAGCCATTCTGTTATTGTAGCTACTATGTTTTATTATTTTTGTTATTTAATTCATTGTTCTACTGATTTTACGCAATAACTTTATACTGCTTTATATTTTAATCTGCCTAGGAACATTGAATAACTTACATATGGATCTACTGTTTTTACACAATGACTTTATACTGTTTTATGTTTTAACTTACATATGGATCTACATTTCTTTTTTTCAGAACACCTAGAGGAAAACTTACAAGAACTCTAGTGAGAAAGTCGGTTCTAGTAAATTTTCATAAAGCACTAAAACAAATTCCACTTATGCAACACCTATATACCAGTTGCCCAATACTTGTGATCAGGTTTTTTTAATGCAATTTTATCAGGTACTTTTAGCAGAATCTTTATTCACTAGTTCACTACTGTTCTAGCTGTACTATGCCTGTAACAGCCAAAGTTCTAACATATAAAAAGAATGCAATATTTTTTTTCTAATTTAAAAAACATGATAAAGGAGTCCAAGTCAGTGACACATTGAAAAAGATGGAAAGTACATCCCAAGAAAATATAGGTCTCAGATTACAGCAGCAGTTGGGATTGGAATTTCCATTGCTAAGTGATGCCCACATCACTTAGTGACAGCAATGCAATCTCAGCAGTCTTGGTTGCCATCATAACTTAAGGACTACAAGCGGATTCTTTGGAGTAAAGGTGGGTAAGTGCTACAGGTAAGCAGACACCACAGAGCACACAAGCAGGTGAATGGGCAAAAAAGCGGCAGGAGTGACTTGCAGGAGCAACTTTTGATCTCCTGTCGGCTTCCCAACTGAGGTAGAGGGAAGCCAGAAGGGAAGGTCGCAAGTGGCAATCACATGATATTGCAACCATCATAAATTGAGAGAGCCAGATGCGAAGCCCCAAAATCATGGCCATGTGACTGTGGGGACACTGTAATGACTGAAACTTCAAGAGACAGGCACTAAATCTCCCTCTTTTAGCACCATCATAATTTTGTGAATAGTGGATATATCAGGTGATGTGTATTTGTGTAATGAGAGAGAGAGTGTGGCCTAAGGAAATCAACACCCTCTATCAAGGTGTGCATAACTACTAGGCAGCAGCTTTTCCTCATGCAAAATGGGCCAAAAAACAGATTTAACTGACTCTGAAAAGTCAAAGCTTGTAAGAAGTCTTTCAGAGGGATGCAGCACTCTTGAAATTGCTAAGATATTGGGGCATGATCATAGAACCATCAAATGTTTTATTGCAAATAGTCAACAGGGTTGCAAGAAACATGTTGAGAAAGAAGATGCAAATTAAATAAAGCTACCAGGAACCCATTATCCACTACTGCTGTCATATTCCAGAACTGCAACCTACCGGGTGATTTACAGTGAAGGAAAACAGTACACCTCTTTGAACAGTGTCTGGGAGGCTATGGTTGCTGCTCCACAAAAAGTTCATCATCAATAGATCAAGAAACTGACAGACTCCATGAATGGAAGGCTTATGACTTATTGACAAGAAGGGTGGCTATATTGGTCACTGATTATTTTTGAAATGTCGAAAATGTTTATTTGTAAATTTTGAATTATTATTCTTACTTTAACAGATGAAAATAAAGGAGATGAGAAACTTTTCATTTTTCATTTAGTTGCACAATTCTTCTGTACACTAATAGTTGCCCAACATGGTGCACACAGATATTCTCCTAAGAAAGCCAAAACCTTACTTTTACTCTCTTAAATATTCAGGTTAGAGGTTTATTAACATTTTGGAACGATGGAGAGCACTATTGTTGTTCAATAATAAATTACCATATTTTTCGGACTATAAGACCCCCCCCCAAAAAGGTGGGTGGAAATGTCTGTGCATCTTATAGAGTAAATGTTGCCAAAGCCCCACCCACCCACCAACCCCAGCCCTTTAGCCTCTGCCTCCCAGCAATTTGCCTCCTTGCAGCAAACAGCCTGGTCAGCTTCAGCACAGTCTGATTTAGCACGAGCAGCTGATTGGCGATTGGATCGGCCTCCCAGAATACCAATGATCAGCTGTTCCAGACTGTAGGGATCGATGCCGCCTCTGCGCACGCCATTTTTGGCTTGTTCCAGGCAGCGGGGATCGCCACCACTGCTGATCATCACCACCATTTGGTGGCGATAGGCAGCAGCAATCCTGGCCACCTGGAATGGGCCAAAAATGGGGCATGCAGAGGCAGCAATGACTTCCGCAGCCTGGGACAGCTGATTATCGGTATTTCCGGAGGCCAATCCAACTGCCAATCAGCTGCTCTTGCTAAATCAGGCTGTGCTGAAGCTGACCAGGCTGTTTGCTGCAAGGAGGCAAATTGCTGGGAGGCAGAGGAAGATTTTTTTTCTTGTTTTCCTCCCCAAAAGCTAGGTCCATCTTATAGTCCCAAGCATCTTATAGTCCGAAAAATACGGTAATCCTCAAAAATACAACTTGCCTAATAATTGTGCACAGTGTACGTTAAAACAAAATGGAATGCAATGCAATAAGTTTGCCAAGAGGGAAAGAGAATGGAGTACCATAAAGCAATCTCAACTATTAAGTTTTGAATGATTTTTTAAAACAGAAAAAAAAATTAAACAAGTATTTATTCAGAAACTTTTATATAACCAAGTTGTTAATGAAACTTCAGATAATTTGAGAAAGATGGAGGAAAGCATCCCTGCTAACTAACAGCTAACTAACAGCTAACTAAGCTGTGATCCAGCCAAAAATAAATTTAGGAGGAGTGGAGGAGACAATGCTGGGGACCAGTTAAAGCTAAACTGTGAACCAGTGAAATATAGGTTAGGAGTGGAGGGAAGCATCCCTGGAAACCAGCTAATTAAGCGGCAATCCAGCCAAAAATAAACCTAGGAGGAGTGAAGGAGATATCTTTGAAGAATAGTTACTGATTTTGAAATGTTATTAAGAGAGCAATAAAATATTTTATGTTGATTATCAGATGTGATTTAAAAGAAACATTGACTTGATTTGGGTCTTTGAAGTAAGGAAAATATATGAAATACTGATTGTTAAAATGATAAATGAATATTATAAAGAGCTGTTTAGTTTTGAAGTTTAAGATTTAGGGTGATTACATAATAGAAAGCTAAATTTTAGAATAAGATGTTAGATTGAATGATAAAAATTGGGTTTAGATTTTTCTTTTTTTTTCCTTTTCCCTTAAAGATGTTAATTGATGAAATTTGGAATTTATACTTATTTTATACTGGATCAAACCCTTGCTCTAAAAAGATGTTGTTTTATGATTTATGTCAAAAATAAATAAATAAAAATTCCAAAAAAAAAACCCAAACTAGAGAAAGATGGAGAATATACTATCATAAAAGTTACCTGGCGTCCAGAATCAAGTCTTAATGAAGACTCTCTTGTACGGTATGAATCAGTTAAACTTGTTCCACCACTTCCAGCTCCTATCCTAGTACTTCGAGAACCAGATGGCTGAACAGATAACCTCCGTGGAATTCTTGATGGCTTTGATTCCATTTTGTGTGCGCTATATAAAAACAAATATTCAACTTTTCTAATTAGATAATGAACTGTGCAAAATATAGGAAGAAAAGCTACAGGTTTATAATTCAGAGAGTAATCAGTGGTTAATTTTGCCCCTATGTTTATACACTAAACCGCTAATCAGTATTTTAAATACTACAAATGAGATATAAGCATCAAAAAGATAAATTTTATAAGTTGCTGGTGATACTTAGCCAGGATTTGGGTGCCAGGTCACCCGAGAGATGCTATGGAGGTTCAATCTCTGTGCCTAGAGGATGTGATAGGACCTGGATAGGACATAACAGACTTTGATTCAACCTAACAAGACCAAGTGGCTTTGAGTTTTTTGGACTATCTGATTCTGGGGACTTGTCATTTTTGGTTCTGGTGGGGTGGCATTGCCTCAGACAGATCTGAGAGCACAATCTGAGTTTTCCTGAACTTACAGCTCTTGCTTGAGAAGGTGGCAACTGTGGCTAGGAAGGCCTTTGCATAGCTTTTGGATGTCATCAATTCCACCTAAAATCTAGCATTACTTTCTAGAGACCACTAATCTGTATAATCTGTAAACCCAAAATCCATAAAATCTAAAGAAAGGACATCAATTAGCTAAACATTTCTGAAATGTGCATTAGGTGTGAGTAATGAATATGTTTATAAAAGCACAGAAACGTCATACACGTATGATTTATATTATAATCAAATTGGACAAAAGTCACCATTAAACATCACTTTTCAATAAATTTTTATTGCATCTTTACACAATCATATAATCTAATAAATTTATAGTACAGCATTAACACACTTCTGAAAATTTAGTTTAGTAGATATTGTTTACAATATCTTATCCCCCTTATTTACAATTCATATCCCCCCCCAAAACAGACAGTGGAATATAAAGAATATGCAATTCATTAAACACTGGTTTAGAAACAACTATTTAGACACATGGCCTAGAAGTAAACATAAGTCTTGCAGGCAAATAGAACTTTATCTTATTTTAATGCATATAACTTATCTCAAATATTTAATCAAGTATTCAATATTATTTTGCATGAGAACCTGTTCTGTCAATCTCTGGTTTTCTACTATTATTATACATATGGATTGATTTTGGAATATTTAAAAAACTGAAAAATACAACTTAGATTAGGGCACGGTTAGCTAAAAATACATTCTTACCAATACTAGAAGCATACCTATAGATCTATATATCTTAAACCAATACTGGAAGCATACCTATAGATCTATATATCTTAAACCCTTAGGAACTTAGAAGATTCCATTATCAAAAACATATTGCATTTTTTTAAAAAATCCAACACTAGTCAATTATATTGATAGAGAAATAACATCAAAATACTGTATATTGTTTCATTTCTGCACAGCTGTAAACCAGCAAATCCAATATCAAACTAGACCTAAAACAGCCAACATAACTACTTTGAAGGTTATTAATGTTCCTACTCTTCTCACAGCTTGAATTCAAATATAATCAAAGTTATGCCCTATTGTCCTACTTTTGACTATTTTGGCCACAGCAAAATCAAAACTAAAAGAGAAGAGACATTAAGCTCTTATCAATAAACAAGAGTACATATATATCTAGCTGAACAATCCAATCTTCCTTTCTGCCCACAAAGGACATGGTATGCAACAGAAAGGAGAAGCTTGCTTATAATCCTTTTATTGGTGCAGCTTAAAACAATACTTTCCTTACAATGTCAATTTCAAAAAACAGTGGCAATACTAAGTAGTAGAAAGAATTGTAGGCTTATTTGCAAACTGATCCATGAGAGTATCTCAGCAATTTCCTATTTTAGAACCCATTTATTTCTACACTATTAATGTACATCCCAATGCAAAAGAAGTACCTGTAAAAGAGTTAGTAGTCATGTACCATGCCTCAAAATTTTTCTAGCAGCTAGTCATTTACCAGCCTTATTTTATAAAAAATAAAAGTCCAGAAAATTTCAAATATGATTCAAGATCAGCCACAGAATTTTAAATATTGTATCTCCAGGTCATTTTAAAATGAACCAGACCAGTTTTAGTGGTCTTATTGTTCTAAGTACTAGTTTTAAATGGCAAAACTGCATTAAACAAAAGGAAATGCATTCAACATGTGTATTTCAGTAATAGGAGGGCTCATGACTGGTGCTGTGCTTACAACATCCCAATTAGAGGAAGGAAGGGAGAAGCAATTATGTACTATTTCTTTAACTGTTCCAGGAAATCAGAGCTTCATAGCATTTTTTAGACTAACAATTTTATTAAAACATATAAACTTTCATGAATTGTAGCTCACTTTAACAGATACATGGAACGGTTAACAGATTTAAATTAAAATGGGAAAAGAGGGAGAACGGGTTGGTACATATGAAAATAGTTACAAAAATCTAATGAATTGGCTATTGTAATGTGTTAAAATCATTGTGTTCGTTGAGACTTTCTGGGTTAGGCAGAAGAGTGTCTCTCAAGATCTTTGAAGCAGATGAAGAGAAAAGATGCAAGCAAATACAAAGACAGAAGGAACCAGCAAACAAAAGCATCTTTATCCTATTCAATCAACAGAACTTAGCTGTGTCAACCTCCTGCTATAGAAACAGCAACCTATCAATCACAGGTTTTAGACAAATCCAATTTAGGGCAAGTTAGCATTTATTTATTTATTTATTGGTTTGATTTATATACCGCCCTTCTCCGGAGACTCAGGGCGGCTTACAATATGTAGCATATTTGTTATTCACTAGATAAACATCCAGCCTCCATGTTCTCCATCTACTATATATCCATTTTACTATAAAAACCATAGCTGGATAATTTTTATTTATAGAAGCTACATATATGCTTTTCTATGGCTCAAATTAGTTGTGATATTAGTCTAGGCCTCAAGATTGCTTCCTTTCACAGACAGGACTTATATGGCTTACATATATTTTACTAATGACCAGTAGGAGGCACTACACATCTGGTTCTGCCCTGAGTTTCCAGATGTAGGCATCCTCCATAATGGATGTTAAAGAATTAAATAAAGACTATCTAGTATGGAGGATACTTATCCCTTGAAGAGCCTCAATAAAGACAAAAGTGCCCATGTCGTGCTTCCTACTGGTCAGTAACTAATATAATACTGATATGGTCATAGGGTTCCAACTAAATACAATATTTTTCACTGGAGGGAAATCATACCCAGTTTTAAGGAGAAAATATTGGATATTAGTTGAAGGCAAATGAACAAGTCAGTCCTCTAACAAGTCGGATACTCTTCAAACTGCAATAAATGCTGGGGATTTTTTTTTAACCGCCTGTTCTAAATACTCAAATACTCTCAAATTAAGGCTAAGCAGCGCAAGGGAGAAGCGGCAAACCGAACTCTTATTGGCGTTCCTTTTTAATCAGATGATTTTTTTTAAAAAAAAGGCAATCCCAAAAAGCTGAAAAAGAGAGACTTGTAAAGGATTAGTCATAACCTGAATGCCAAGCTGACTTTACTTAAGTCTATATAATAAACACCCCAATGACCTCATACTGAAGACAACCCAGGAAAACCCGAGTTCCGATTTTAATTTAACCACCTGAATGTATGGAGAAGGCTCCTGACCTCTCTGAAACTGGACTATCACTGGATAAGGAACCGCATTTCCTCCCAAAACCCCTTCAAGCCAACAGTAAAAACAGCGGAAGGTTTCTCTTTTCCGGACTCGATTGCACAACGAAGCCCCATGGAGGAGGGCGTCTTCGTCCCTACGCCGACGCGCCCAGGGCAGACGTGCAAGCCTGGGGTCCGTTTGCCGAGTCAGAGCTCTCTTTCCGAACCGTACAAGGCAAACAGGGAAGGGGAGGGAACTGGGCCAAGAACTTCGCCACCCAAAGCCCACAAAATGGAGACTTCCTCGGCTCCCCAAACCGTGGCACTTCCCTTCCGCAAGCCCCCGCGAAGCCAGGGCCTTCCGCCCGCTTCTTCGGTTTCGCTTTCTCTCTCTCCTCCGCAAGACATCACCTGCTTGCGTTGGCCGCCGTCTCCCCCAGCGCCGCTCGCCGCCTTCACGGGCTCTCCCCCCACAGCCGCTCGCCGAGCCGACAATGGCGGCCGCTGACTACCCTACGGTCTGTACTGAGGAGGAAGCTACCTCAGCGCCGCCTGCCAATCACCGCGGAGTCAACGGACACCCGTCCCTTCAACTCTCGCGAGAACAGCGACCCTCTAACCTAGCCCGAAGCTTAATACGGAAGTCTGGCTCTCGGCCTCTCCCCCCCCCCCAAGACGTCGTGGGTGAGGCGAGTGACTCACCCTGAGGCTGCTGGGAAAGCGGAAGCGGCGGGGTTGCTTTAGTACTTTGAGCTCGCTTGGCGCTGGTCTTCGGTGGCTTCTGACGTACGTTATACGTCACTGGGCGGCATTACATATTGTGCGGTGGATGGGACTCGCGGGACTCTGAGAGAGGGAAAGGCGCAGGCGCGCCCGGGAGAAAAGGGGAAAGAGACCCTTTTGCAAAATTTAGGGATCTTATCCGTGCACGTTCATAGTACACAAGAGGAGCTAATTGCACCAAAGCAGCTGCAATCCGAAAAGAAATTGCAAACGGTGTTCATGAGCCCAGTCACCTTTGTTCACTTTATTTATGCTGTAGTGGTGTAGGGTCTCCTGCTTGGGCATAGGGGTGGGTGGGTTGGACTAGATGACCTACAAGATCCCCTCCGACTCTGTTAATCTATGCTATATAAGTGTTGATGTGCAACCCATCAATCCCAAAAGCAGGCTACCAGTGATGGCCCAGCCTTCTTTCTCATCAAAAAGGCAGCGGTGGTGGGTGTTTTGGTTTAAAGGCAAAAAACCTTTAACGAAAGTGCATTCTCTTGACATTGTTTCTCCTCTCATGAAGTATCACCTGCCACTGGGAAAAACAATCATGAGTTACTTAATTTGCGGTAGAATGAAGCCAGGTGAGCATAGTTGCATAGTTTGAATAGCAGGTATAGCTGCCTATCAAATTGTCCACCTAAACAAGTTTCAGGCATGAATGTGCCCTATGCTTGGCTTGTAGCTATTATGTTGAACTATTTTTGAAGTGGGTCAAGTACTTTTTCAAAAGAATACTAAACCAATATCCAAAACAGCCTGGATGACAGGTGGCAGATATAGGAGCAGAGAATAAAGCAGGAGGAAACTCTTAGTGTAAGCCTGAACTAGCCATACAGTCCCAGAAAAATATATGTTTGAATAAAGTAGGCATCAGCTGGGTGCAATAAGGTGCTTCAAAGCAGGAATGGACAAGCTTTTGGTGCCTTAATTCAAATGCATTTTTCCCCAGGATGACATTATGAGCCGAAGAGAGGAGGCAGCTCTTTAATGAGATGCTGACAGATGTGTAGCACATGCTACACCTGCTGCAAAACATCTTTTCAACTTCAAATCTGAAGTGTTAAATATCCCTTGGTAAGACTATTAAACCTGGCAGATATCTATCATCTCCTGTATCTATAGTATTGTATTAGCAGGATTACTTACTCCTTTGTCCTATCCAGCAAGAATCTTCTGAGGTTCTCATCTTTTCAACCATTCCTCAAATCTTAATATAGGTAGTTCTGTCAACCACAGTTGAGGCCAAAATTTATATTAAGTGAGATCCTTGTTAAATGAGTTTTGCCCCACTTTATGACCTTTCTTGCCACAATGGTGGATAAGGTAAGTTACTAACCCACCAGTTAAGTGAATCTGACTACCCATTGACTTTAATTTTCAGAAGTTTGAAAAAAATGATCACAAGATCTTGGGACACCGCAATAGTCATAAATATAAATTTTCAATACAATTGAAAATAAGTCATATATTTCTTTTCTTGTGAATTGGACTGTTGAATTGAAGATATATTGAAGAAAACCTGTAACCGCTTTGTGAGCTTATTGTAATACGGTGCTGAAAGTG
>JANHZT010003400.1:264454-274912 GCA_032468215.1 Stegonotus admiraltiensis | reverse complement strand
CCTGGTGGCCGCCTGGGAGAGGGCAGCCACCGGGGCTTTGGACCGCGTTGTGCCTTTGCGGCCTCTGACCTGGCGCCGATCCCAGCTGGCTCCCTGGTTTTCAAGGAGCTAAGGAAGATGAAGCGCCGGAAAAGACGCCTAGAGAGTGGTTGGAGGACCAGCCATTCCGAGTCTGACCGAACACAGGTGGGGACTTATCTCAAGTCCTACCTAGTGGCGATAAAAGCGGCAAAATATAATTATTTTTCCGCTCTTATTGCGTCTGCAGATAATCGCCCAGCCGCCCTTTTCAGGGTGACCTTTTTCCTCAAAGGAAAAAAAGAAATACCTAAGAAGAAAGCATTTCTGAACTGCAAAAATCCAGATTACCATTAGGTAGCAGCAAAGGAAAACAAGCTCTCTCTTTGCTGCCATCTAGTGGTTGTTTTCATTTTCTGCTACTTAATTATGTTAGCCCTAAGAATGGTGCCAAGAAAATGACAAATTGTAGATTTCTATGTTCACATAGTCACCAGGAATAATCCTCACATTGAGAGAAACTATGTAATTGTTTACAGTTAATAGATAAACAGAACAGGAAGCAATCTGTTTTCTTTGCAATGTTATTCAACATAGAAATATCCATTCTCAGTATTCTTAGTATTTTGTTATTACACCAATTTGGTGTAATGGATATGTTTAGTGGTTAAGGCACCAGGCTAGAAGGCAGGAGACTGTGAGTTCAAGTCCTACCTTAGCCATGAAAACTGGCTTGGTTGACTTTGGGCCAGTTACCCACCCTCAGACCAACTCACAGGATTGTTGTTGTTGTGAAAATAGGAAGAAGGAAGTATGTTGGACATATTTGCTGCCCTGAGTTATTTGTAAACATAACAAAGATGGGATATAAGCAAACAAATAAACTATACTGGCTGAGGAATTCTGGGAGTTGAAGTCCACACATTTTAAAGTTGCTGAAGTTGAGAAGCTGTAATTTAGACTCTTCGAGAACTGAAACAAAAAATTAAAAAGCTTATTTCAGGTGCATTAACAAATCAGGATTTATCATATTGGTCGTGATCTACTATAAGCTTCAATTCCCTTCTCCTGTCTCCACTGCTTAGTTTAAAAAAGAGATTAAGAGTCATACTCTGGTTTTCTTCTGGATGTGGCTCAGTACAATCTACACCAGTCATGGATTTTGCGTCATTGAAGGGAATAAGAAAAATACAATTTGCTGTGAAGAAGACATGCAAGCTTGTCTTTCACTCCATGGGAAAGGAAGGAGGTGAGAAGGAGAAGTGAGAATAATCCTACGCCTCTTTGCTGCTCATTCTCATAATCCTCATTTGTCATCTTACCTGAAACATGAGCCAAAGCAAGATACCACTTGGAATATTATTCAAACATAAGCTTTTTTTTATTTAAACCACTAATGATGTTGCAGCCATGAGTGTCGGGAAGTCTTTTGTGTAAGCTTTCCTTAGCTACAGAGGCTTTAAACAAACCTTAAGGAAAGACTGAGTGGAAAGACACTTTTGAATTAATCTTTCTGCGATCCTAAAATAAGAATACAGGTAATCTTCAATTTATGACAGTTCATTTAGTGACCATTTGAAGTTGCAATGGCACTGAAGAGTGACTTATGACTGTTTTTCACACTTATGACCGTTGCAGCATCCCCATGGTCACATGATTAAAATTCAGATGCTTGGCAACTGATATTTATGACGGTTGCAGTGTCCTGGGGTCCTATGATCACCTTTTGTGACCTTCTGATAAGCAAAGTCAATGGAGAAACCAGATTCACTTAACAACTGTGTTACTATCTTCACAACTGCAGTGTTTCACTAAATAATTGTGGCGAGAAAGGTCGTAAAATGGGGCAAAACTCACTTAACAAATGTTTTACTTAACAACAGAAATTTTGAGCTCAATTGTGGTCTTAAGTCTATGATTACCTGTATTGATCTACCGATATTATAGCAGGACTATTGTAAGAACTGCTGAGATAATTAATGTATGTTGTCTGAAGTAGTAGTAGCCAATTATTGTGCTTAGTATCCTAGAAGTCAAATCCAAAGCTACAGTACATATATAGTCTTCTATATTTTGTCATGTTGTGTTTCTGGTCTCTTAAGTACAGCTAGTCCTTGGCTTACAACCATTAATTTAATGACCAAAGTTATAATGGCACTGAAAAAAGTGACTTATGACTGTTGCAGCATCTCCATGCTCACCTGATCAACATTCTAATGTGGAATGGATGCAGATGAGCAGATTAAAATGGAATTTTAGTTGTGACCCATTGTAAAATAATCATAAGGCTTCGGACCATGCAGAGCATTATACTGCCTTCAGTGTTTATGATGGTCAGGAACAGATATGAGAAAAATAGCAAAAGTTGGATTCTTGGGCTGGTCAAGATCAGTAGTCAGTTCCACTTACCTTTGCTACTGGTTCGGAACTGTGAGTGCTTGCATGTGCGCTTGCTTCGCTCATGTGTGGCACTTCTGCGCGTGCGCAGTGTTGGTGATTATGTCTGGGCGGGTGGGCGGAGCCTCCCGTCGCCACCACTACCGGTTGAAACCCACCACTGTACCTGATCCTCAGAAAATGGAGAAATAATGAAACAAGTCTGCCCAGAAATCAGATGCCAGCAGGGACAATGAGAATCATACATTAACCTGAATATGGTGGAGGCAGACCTACTTCTCTCAAGAAATCACCAGTGAGGAATTCATACCTTTCTGAACCAGCTATAGCCTGATGACTATGATCCATGTCTTTGTAACGTTAGACTACTGTATTGTATTATTGTATGCTCTAAGTGGGACTATTTTTTAAACTGTTTCAGAGAGTTTTGGGTATAGTGATATCACATTTTATTACTTAGTTTGTAATGTTAAGGTTGGAATCATATAATAGGGCATATGCACTGTCCTGTCCTGTGCTCATGCTGGATTGACTCAAACCATTTTAAGAAAGTTCCCTCTAGACTCTCATTTTTCAACAACAGTTTGCAAGGTATTCAATAAAATAGCAGGTTACCATAGCTTCCCATTGGATAATTCCATTCCTGCTATGCTCTCCCATCTATTGTTTTAGGAAACCAATCAGTTTCTTTCCTGCAGGCAGCTCTTCCTAGACATATATTTGTGTGCATATGGGTGTCTCTCTCTCTCTGTGCGTGTATATTAAAATGTACATACATGTAGGCATAGCAAGCAAAATCTCACGTTTCTTCTAATCTCTTTTAGATCCATTTTTTCACAAGTGTGCTACTTACACAAAAGCTTGTATAAACATAAGATATTCATTCAAAATGTGGCAAAAATGAAGGTTTATTTTTTTCTTTCCTCTATTATTCTTTTCTGTGCTTTTTTTTAAAAGGTGAAGCTCCAATGATATACCATATCATTATTTCCCCAATTACTTGAAGTATGAGGTTTGTACTCCAAATTTCACATGTCTTTTGTTTAGTTGTTTTAAAGAAAGTAGAGGGAAAAGTAGGCAATTCACAGAAAGTAAGTAGTTTTTAAAAAATATGCTGGCTTTCCAACCAGCAATCTTCTATTTGGAAGGCAAATATTATACTCATTGTGCTATTATTGATATTCAAGGTAAAAGAGAAGTTTAATAGATACTAGAAGCAATGGTAAGCACTGCCTCAGTTATACAGGTATGCTTTTTGCTGCAATATATTCAATGAATTGCTGGTGTAGCTTGCAACAAATGGAAGTATGCCATCTCAAATGAGCAGGCATCTTCAAGTGATATAATATAGAAAATTGAAGAAAAAAATGTGCACTTAGGTTCTTTGATGGTGAGTAGTGGATTAACAGACGGCAACTTTGGTGTTTCCACTGTCTAGGAATGGCTGCCTGCCCATTGGGATGATGGGAAAAGGGACAGTGCAAATTCTTTTCCACAGACTAAATACATTCAACCTGTATTTTTATATTTCTATAGTTTGAGAGTATATATAATATTTTAATTGTAATTATATTATAGTTGTTTATTCTAATTATGTATAATTTAACGTTAATTTAATAAAGCAAGTATGTTGTGTTTGTGTGCATGTATACTTTATTAAATTATTAACATTAAAACATTGGTAGTGACAATAATATGAAAAACAATATCTTTAATATTAATATTTTATTCTGTTATAATGTTTAATAGAAATATTAAATTTTCTATCACTGTTATACAAATACTAACAAACTCTGTGGTCTGAATTAACAATGAACTGTGTCAAGAAAATCCGACAAGGCCTCTTTCTTGGTTTTCTGTAGGAAAAAAAAAGGCCAATTCAAAAATTTAACGAATAGCACACCTCAGCAATTCATTGCTGGAACTATTTTTCTATATAAATCCAATAATCAGTCAATCAACAAATAATAGGCAATGCCCTTACTGACTACCTGGCTCAGAAGTCTCCTCTTGAGAAATGAAGTTGTTAAGCTAAGCCTCTTTTTAGAGGAGAAATCATGGTGTTTTTTAAGCTGCAATGAAAGTACAGACATCTTCTTTTCAAGTGCAATCTCTGTGGTAGAGAAAATAATATTGTCCCAAACCACACTCCACTGATGCTCCTAAAAAAGGGTGTCATTTTCCAGTCTCGTGCCATTATGGCTTCTGAGGTTTTGATATGATTTAACCTATTTGTTCAAATCAGCAACTGTAAAATACATCATTAAAAAAAAATTAAAGTGTCAGGTGCAATCTAAAACAAGGAATTGCAGCAAGGGCAGTGCTGTCATGCTGCAAATAACTTTTTTTTAATAGCGTACCTGTGTATATCGAAGTATTGTTATTGAGAAACCTGGAAGAATAAAAAAACCCTTTGGATGGCACTGAAAAGACCCCAATTTAGCATCAGACAGACGGGAAAACCACCGCAGAATAAATTACCAGAGCTACTCTTTAAGAACCAGTACTTCATTCGGTAAAGGCTCCCAAAGGCGGCAATAGGAGGAGAAACTCCTTCAGGTAATTGGTCATAAACCAATTGGGACTTCCAGAGTGAAAAACGGGAGCTTGGCAGGGAAAGGACCAGAAGCCAATATGGATCATAGATACTGTAATAAAATCATAATGGAGTGAGCATCTGCTGCCCCATTTTGGAGCTGTAGAAGTTTCCTTGGCACTACCCTCTCTCAAAGATTAAGCACCATCTTTTTCTGATGGAATTTCAGTATATTGGCTTTTAGCTCATTTATCTTCCTACAAAATTGTTCAGGCCATCCATTGCTTTACTTGGACCACACGAAAAGAACAGATGTCATCTTATATCAATGAAATTTTAACCCACATCTCCAGGTAGCCTGACTTCACGGTTTCATGTAAATACTTCAAAAATTTGAACTTTGTGGAACCATTAGGCAGAACCACACTTAAGTACTGGGTTTTGTAATTAATCATTCCAATAATAATGTAGTATCTCCAAAATCAACTTAGTTCATCTAATCAGAAGGGTCCCACAACTGGTGGTGTACAAAACCTTTAAAAGAATTAGGTCTGAAACCAAATAACAAGTGATTGTATCAACACTGATGTCAATTTTATTTCTGCACGATACGAACCTTACCTTGATTTCATTCTCCTAAAGGTACATTTGTTCTCTTTTCCCATAATGGCACAATGAAAGATTGCCTTTGCTCAAAATGCAATCCTTGGAAAGAAAAACTATTTTTGTCTCTCAGATGTGGATCCAATTTCTACACTCCCACCTCTGAAAAGCCCACCCTTCGTGTTCTGTAAATCACAAAACCTGTTTATGGGACTTGACTTTCCTGTAGAATTTCTTTCAGGCTCATTTCTAGCAGGATAATTATTTCAGAACAGGCAAGTCACGGTGATCAACAACAGATCAATCTAGCTGCAAAGCTATTAAAGTTGTGTTTTACGTATTCACGAGCTTTCTTGTCCTTCTGTACTCTTTGATTATAGGGAAATGAAGTAGCTCCGCATTCATTTGACTACTCTAGGGTGACATCATAAACCAGGGAGTGTAACAGCATAAAGGCAGGAGTACTTAGGCATGTTAAACTGTATAAATAGCCCTCAGAGAGCATAAGCTCTTCTGTGCCAACAAGTATCTGAGATAAGAGTAAAGCTCTTAAACCCAGAGTAAATTTTCTGAGCACAAAAGTTATGCTTTTAGAGCTTTCCACTGAGGTCTTACTTATAAGTATAATATTTTAAGGCATAGATTGCACCATAATTGAATGAAATATTTAGCTGTTTAAATAAATCTACTATAGTGCTTTTTCTTTCCAATTCATAGCATGTCCTTCCTACAAATGCTTCCATCTTTTACTAGAAACATGGTTGATGTACTTTGCAGAATTCCCCCCCCCCCATGTTATGTTCTTGCAGGGAAATCCCATAGGGGTCTAATAAGAAATAAACCCCACTGAGTTCAGTGGATCTAACCTCTGGGTAAGTATACCTACTTTGCAGCCCTACTGCACACAATATATACTTTCCAATAGCTTCTTCATTGTTATCATGCAACTGCTCTCACCATGCGCATTGTGAGCATTGCAAAAAACATCAAAATGTGGCAGATTTCAGCAGCAGGTCACACAAATTGGAAATAATCTTGCAGATACAGGCCTCTCCTTTCCTGTTGACATCATTGCACACATTGGGGTTCTTGCTTCCTAAAGCCCGTGAATTCACTGTTGTTTTTAGACCGGGCACCCAGAAAATGTCTAGCCCCTTGGAAGTCTAACTAGAAAATTAATAATGATGGGCAAGACTCATCGGAGTCAACTGCTCAGTTCCCTAGTATGTTCCTGCAAAAAGCAGCAGTGCCAAATAGTAATGTTGATTTGGGGGACCCTTACTAAAAATAAAGTAATGCTCTTTAAGAGTTACACCACAATTAATTAATTATTATTTTGCCAGCACACAAAACTTAAATAACATATTTAATATGGAAAAAAAATCAACCTTGCTATGAATGCTTTGCACAGCCCAAATACATACCAAGGCACAGAGTTCATTTACGTATGCTAAGCCTAGGTAACATTCCAAGAATTTCCTTTTCTATGATTGCAGCAGGTGTCTTCTTCCAGTTATTTCCATACAGTCAGTAACTGTTAGGTAGATTGCAGAAAATTGACGGAAGCATGTCAAAACATTTCCTGGAGAAGGAAGGCAAAGACAGCAAAGAACAGGGGACCAAAATAGGAAGTGGCACATCAGTGGGGTTTTCACAAAGGGTAAAAACTTGGAAAGATGGGAATGATTTTAAACTTAATTCATCCAGGCCAGATACTTTCCCACAACTTTTTTGGGGGAAAAAAGCCCAGATTATGACAAGGAAGCCATATTTAGGAATTATTTAGGAGCATGGGGGTGGGGGTTATACTCATATGCAGTCAGAATACAACAAACATATTATACCTATGGATTATGGATATCAAATAATAAGGGGCATTTTGATATGAATATTTTTTCCATGGGGAGTGTTGGTTCTGAGACCCCAAGAACTGAAAGCCAGTTATCACTTCTTGTATGGGAATTCCACTTGATTTTGACTACAAACACCATTAGTGGATTTTATTATATTTTAAAATGCAAACTGAAGCCTCCATCCCCAATTCCGTTTCCCAGTGAATTGAAGCAAATATTATTTTAATGCCTTGTAAATATAACATTTGAAAAAGCAAAGTATGAGAAAGATGGGGGCTTGCCTGTAATGTCGTTCTTCTGAATGGGATGGCATCTTAAGATATTGTCAGGTATACGATAGTTATTAGCAGCCATTTGATTCCTGTGTATCTAGATGACCAAGTGTTTTGTACCAGACGACAATCCAAGAATGCCAAAAAAATTGATGCTTGCTAAGATGGCAGTTGTTGTTCCTTTATCTATAGTTAGATTTGCAACAATGCAATTTTAAAGATTTGATGCTGTACTATCCAATACAACGAAATGACTTTTCTTTACCTCTTCTATTACATGTGGTTGAGAGTTTTTATCCTGACATTATTAGCTGAGATTTTTCTTCCAATGATGGATTTTTTTTCAGGGTCTGAAAACTCTTACCATTTACTCTATGCATTATCTAAATACCTTGTTTACTTTTGTGTATTTTAAAACCCAGTTGTCTTTTAAAAGAGAGGCAAAAACTGATCTTCTAAGAAAGGTATTAGCTTTTGATCCACAGCTTTCTGAGTGAGATATCGGATTGTCTATATTTATAACTATATTCTTATGCCATATTTTAACTCCAAGAATATTATTAGTAAATTTTGAGGTTACAGGACTAGTGACCCAATCAAACATGTACAGACCTTGGCCTTTGAGTTAATTAAATGTGGGTTAATAATATATTATAAGGAAATCATTGTTCTTATTACTGTTATTAGGTAGTTACTCAAATTATAGCTTCAAAGGAATGCAGAGCATGGAGAAACTCAGGATTAAATTATGCATTTGAACTATAGGCCAGCTTTTACTGTTCAGACAGTTCACTGCTAAGAGAAATCGTGTGTCACTGAAATTAAATGCTTTTCTGAGGATGGAAGACTCCAGTTTTTTAATGAAATTACGGAGTGTGGAATAGTGAAATGATTAAAATCTGTATTCCGGGGATGTGGCAGCACACACACAAAAAATCAATAAATGCTAGCACAATTTTGCTGCTGAAAGTGAATACTAGGAATGAAACAAACTACCACCAATTGCACAATTAAAATTGTAGGTCATTAACTGAGATTTTGTCATCAACTTGCTAAGACATTATTTCTACATTTTTTCCCCTTTTGGAATACATTTTCCTATGTAATGAGGAGCTTTTCAGATAGCCTTGTTAGATGGGCAGGATATTTAGCCCTTCCCCCAGTGGTTCTTGCATTGCAATCATTGTGCTTGCACTTATTATGTTACAAATGACCGAGGTAAGGCTGACATTCTCATTGCATGCAAAAAGACCTAGCCTGCCAAGAGTTGTTTTTTTATCCTTCTCCTAATGAAGCAGCTTTGTGAAATCTCTCTATGCGCTAATACTAATGAAGATCCTCCAGCACAATTAAAATCACAGCCAGGGTCTGAAGAGGAAACCAGGACAAGGGTATCTACATATGCATATAATTTTGATGTTGCAACCAGCTTTTGTTCAGAACTGATGTTAAAAAAAAACCTGCAGATTTTATAGGGCCCTACTCAATGCAAACAATTGTTAGCAATTTGCATGCTCCAATTTCAGAGTGCCAAAACCAATAATACCTTCTTGCACTTTGCTATTTCTAGTCAAAATCTCTTCTCCATTGTAGGTTTAAGGTTATATGTTTTATAGTTTACAGGAAGCAATGGTTTGCTTGCAGTGTACTTTAACCCTGATTTAGCATGACTTTAATCCAGTGCCAGGTGGTTTTAGAAACTACTGAAACAGAAAACTGATTAATTTTTAAAAAGAAGTATTTTGCATTTTTCTGTCTTTTTTCTGGAAAACAACAGAGAAAGATGTAATTATGTGTCTACAATAACTACCACTTCCTCATATATTACAATACGTTTATAAATAGCAAAAAGACCAAGAGCTGATGACTTGGATACTGAAAACACATTTTGCCTCCTTGCTGTGGTCTTAATGAGGATGCAAAATGCTACTTAAAATAATTAACGGGGCATCTTTTGATATTCTTTCGTTTAAAGGAGACTATTATTGGCCGAGGGAAGTTAGCATTTATCGGCTTGGGGAGGGGGGGAGGGGGGATAGCCAGCTCACTGGCTCTCCCTTTCCTCTTACTCCGAGTGTGCCTGCATCACTGGATAGCCTGCACACTCCTACTCCGGAGGGAATTGGATCTGCTCCTTTCTGCGCCGATCGTTTCCAACCCCCCACTCCTAATTTACACTTTCCTAAAAATGTTAGTGACCATTTCCCGGCGTGCTGCCCAGGATGCATTCGTTTCGGGACCCCGCCTGAGGGATCCACGTCTGGCCAGCCCCTTCCTTTTGGGGGCGAGCGAGCGGTACCCCCTTCCCCAAAACAAAGCGGCTCAACTTTCTTCCAAACTTGAGAGGATGCTCCTCGAGGGGTCCGAAACGGGAGCAAAGCAAGAGGGTGAACTTTGAGCAGCAGCGGCGCCCCCGGGCAACCCCCCGGCCTGCTGTTGCGGCTTCTCTGGCCCTATAGGTCATGTATTGGCGAAGCTGAAATGAGATAAACAATTCTCTTTCTCTCTCTTCTCTCACAACCTCCCCCCCCGCGTCTCTTTAACAGCAACTTTCATTGTTACAAAGAGAGGAGCGAGTTGGTTGACGTCACTTTGGGTCGGTGAAGCCTTCGCCTGGAAGTGAAGCTGAATAAACCTTGAGAGGAGAGGAGAATCGGGCTTCAAGCTGCAGCCGCTGGAACGAACTAAAAAGCAGAGACGGAGCGGGAACGAGGCGTGTTATCTATCATGAATCCTTCTAGTTAGATTCAACCCCCTCCTTTTCTCTCGCTCTTCCCAC